>BMAO01024567.1:0-28446 GCA_019973975.1 Trichonephila clavata
ATATTTAAATGCCTTTTGAAGTTTTTTAATAAATAACTAAATTTTTCTTCTAATATGTTAGAGAAAAATATATCCCTTATCTTCAAAATATTTCAGATAAATATTATATTCTTAAAGTTTTTTCAAAAATAGTCAAAATTTTAATCAAAATTTAATAACTTTTTCATGTATGAAGATAATCTCACTAAAACTTTTTTTTCGTGTGTAGAACAATGTTACCCAGATCTGCACGAAGATTGAAAAAATTGCTTAAAATTACGGATTTAAAAACATTGTGTTTTTAGTCTAATACCCTTTTTGCCAAAATTAATTCAGCTATAAACCAGGGATGGCGAACCAGCGTTCAATGAGTTGAACAGGCTGAGAAACCTGTCCAGTGATAACTAAAAAGTAAAAAACTTTTTTAAGAACAAGCTTTTATTTAAACGCGCTAAAAAGAATAAAATGAACTTTTCCTTTAAAACTTTTTTTACTATCAACTTATAACGTCATTACACAATTTATACGATATAAAAGCTTGTCGCGAGTTTTAAGTACTCGTATTTACTTAGTTTGAATTTTTACAAATTAAAATCAACCAGGTCAAGTTATTTATTTTATTTGTTTATCTACACAGGTAAATCTCGCGACAAGCTTTTGTATCATATAAATTGTGTAATGACGTTATAAGTTGATAGTAAAAAAAGTTTTAAAGGAAAAGTTTATTTTATTCTTTTTAGCGCGTTTTAAATAAAAGCTTGTTCTTAAAAAAAATTTTACTTTTAGTTTATTTCTTTGTTGTGAAATGCATGATCGCACTTTTGATTATTATTTACGAGCAATATTACTTTTAACCACTACTTGCATTTATAAGTAAGTTTTTGCTAATATTAATACTAAAATGTATATGAGCTTTGTATTCTCAAATAAATGTATGTATTCATTGAAAAAATAGGATCATTTGAAAAATTTACCAAGTACGCAAGTCAGTTAGGAGCGAAATTCAATTTTTCATTATATTTTATATAAATTAGTAAAAATATGAGAACAAAACAGTCATCAAAACAAAAATGTTTGAATTATCGGAAAAGTTAAAAAGGTTAAAATTACTTAAATTATTATTTGATTCATAAGTCATAACTCAGACTATTTTTTTCAGACCAAGAAAAAAATTAAACCGTTAGTTTTGAGTCTTTTTGTAATGGTGAGATAAAATATTTTATGTGATTATCATTCTTCATGTAGTTTATTTCTTTAAACAACGTTTTCATAGTTTTTCTTGGATTCTACCCAATTTACTTTTCTGCAATTTTTTTGTTCTTGAACCAAAAAAATACATATTCACCAAGGTAAAGATTTACGTATAGAAATATTATGTTTCCCTCAGCACACTTTAACAAGAATTAATGTTAATCTTTTTTCATAAGTCTTATTTTAGTTTCATTGTTTTCTGTTGCATTTACATACTTTCGCTCAGTAATAGTATTTTTGCAAAATAAGATTTAAAATGCACTTAGAGTTCATAATTTACGAACTAAGACGTTCATAAAAGAAAAAATGAGAGGTTCCTAGAATAAAAATAAATTAACTGTACATTACGTACACAACGAAAAAGCTCGCACGCGCGTTTCGTAATATTTTGTAAATGTACCTTTCAAAAAATACTGTTCTAACACTATAATCACAGTAGAAAGATTTTTTTACTCTACTTTATTTTAACATGTAATGCCAGTTATTTTACTTAAATGTGTTTTCTTATATTTAAAAAAATGCGTGTGTGGCAAATTGTAGCACAGATCCGTGGTAATCCCTACGAAAAGGAATTTAAGCACGTCTTCCCTATCCATTGGGGGAAATTCAAACAGTTAAAAAGGAAATAATTATTTCGTTTCGTACAGTGGCAGTGATAATTCTTGTTCTGATTTATTCTTATTCAACCGATTGTTGTATGCAACGTTATTATTTGATTTTACAGTAGAACGTCGTTTATGCGAACGCTTATCATCCGGAGCGTCAAATATCCGAAACAAAGTCCGGATATGTTTTCAAACAGTGCAATGCTCAACAGTTGTTTCGTGTGAAGCCAAAAGTGACGGGAAACCCAAGGTGAGGGATATTTGGAGAATTTCAGTTGTGCGATTTGGTAAACATTTGCGTGGAATATTAGGTCAGTTTGTTTCCAAGTGAGGGGTGTATACGTGCTCTTTTGTTGAGTTTTGTTGATGTAGAAACCTGGATGACATGCGATGCAGAACACTGTGGATTTCTAATGCTAAATAATGACGAGATTGTGACTTCAGTTCAAGAAGAATCTGACCTTGTCAGCGATGAAACGGATGAAGACGAGGACAACAACAACGAAAGTAGCAAGGGTCCATCAAATACTGACGCTTTTTATACGTTAGAGACAGCTGTGGAGTGGTACGAACAACAATCAGAGTGCTGTCTTACTCAACTACTGTTGCTGAAGAGAATCAGAAACCTTGCAGTGAAAAAACGAAGGTGTACAATGGTACAACGAAAAATAAGTGATTATTTTCCACAATCAAGGTAAAATTGCGACATTTTGAACCTGTTTTGCTTTTTCTTCAAGCCCGCTTTCCGCATGTGATGATTTTCAATATTTGTATAGTGTCCAGTATCATATACTTCATGGATGGCATCCGGTTTTCGGTTATCCGAACATTCGCGTATCCGAACGGTGTCATGTCCCATTTGATTCGGATAAACGACGTTCTACTGTATATTGTTTTTGCAGGTGTATATGCTGTGAAGTTTGGATTGTTAATAAAATGATAGAATAACATTTTTTAATGTCTGTTTGGAATTGAACATCATGTACCATTGAAAAAGGAAATATTACAGCATGCTTTTAAATAAGGTGACCAATCGTTCTTCTTTAGGGAGGAGGAGGACAGTCCTTCTCTTTTATAGGCTCTGTCTTCCCTCGAAAAGTGTCCTCTTTTTCAATATTTTAAAACTAGTCTGTTAATCTCTGTATTCAAAGAAGCAAGACTGATCTGTTACCTGCCATGTGTTAGTATAGTATGAATTATCGGTGATATTTATGTATTTTACACAT
This sequence comes from Trichonephila clavata, assembly GCA_019973975.1. Taxonomy (NCBI): domain Eukaryota; kingdom Metazoa; phylum Arthropoda; class Arachnida; order Araneae; family Nephilidae; genus Trichonephila; species Trichonephila clavata. The sequence goes on from BMAO01024567.1 coordinate 3,062, forward strand.
AATCAGGCAACTATTTTCCACAAAGCGATTCAAAAGTCTTATTGTGAACATATTTCAGCTACAGAACTTAGTCTTATTTTGAACGATTTTGTCTTTCAATAATAAAAATCACGATTTGAAGAATAATTTATGCCTTTAATAATAAAAAGAGAAAAATGTCAAACTCAAAGGATCAAATCCAGGCATAACGGAAAAGTTTACCAATCTGTCGAAGAATTGTCTGAAACAAAATATCACAGGAAACAACAGTTTTCAACTATGTTTTTTAACTTCATCGCAAGTAAATTGGACCGATATAGAAAATTGTGCTGAGTTTTAATCGAAAGAAATGCCTGATATTTAAATCGATGGTCGTTTGTTTGAAGAAAATAGAAAACTGAATGTATATATAAGAATTTTGATACATTAGAACACTGGGAAAATCTGCTTGTTGAAATTAAAAAAAGGTGGGTGGAAGTATTGAACCATTTCAAAATTGAACCCATTCCATATGAAAATTAGGTTATTCTTGGTGAATTTACATTGCGCTGCCCTGGAATTAATGCAGCAATTGAAAGAGTTTCTTCAGTTGGTAATGATTTTTGGACAGGTGAGAAATCAAGATTCGCTCCGAAATTTCCGGTATACGAGGGCAATTTTTTAAGTAAGGTCCGTTGGCGAGTATAGTTCACGCGTACGCAGCAACCAGTCTCTGCGTCACTGACCAGCATCCTTTGCGAACACATTCGGGCCATTTCCAGCTCTGTAGCAGTCGTGTAAGCTTCGTTGTGCGTCTTCAAAATGTTTAAGGTGATTGAATCACTCGCCAAGTGGGAGATAGGTCTGTTATCCGTTTTTTGACTACCAGAAACATGTTGGCTGCAGACATTCATCGCCAGATAACAGAAGTTTATGGCATTGAAGCAATGAGTCACAGCAAATTTAGAAAATGGGTCAAGAAGTTTAAAGATAAGAGCCTCACACTTCTCGAACGACCCGGGACTTAACCGAATCTTTTGGCTGGGAGGTTTTGAACCATGCACCATACAGCCCCGACCTCGCTCCTAGCGTTTCCACCTTTTCCGGTACCTCAAAAACAGTCTTGGCGGAAGCGCTTCAGTGACCGTGAACTCTTGGTTGTCCAACTTCTTGGCAGACTTCTTTAAGAAGGTTTTAAAAACTTAGTTCTTAGGTATGACAAGTGCATTAATAAACTCGGCAACCATGTAGAAAAATAGACAAAAGTATGTACAATCTTAAAATAAAGGTTTTTTGAAACAAAATATTGTCGTTATTTTTTAAAAAACAAACGGACTTTACTTAAAAAACAGCCCTCGTATTAGAAAATGATGTATTGACAAAACAAATCATGCGATTTGTAGTCATAGTGTATTTTCGCTTGAATTAATAAAATGTTTCATATATTTACGTTGTAATTTTTTGTCCTCCTTTTCATTGTAAAAAAATTAGTCACCTTATTTTAAATGTCTGCTTCAGATGTGTGAGATATTATAACGCAAATGATAAACATGATATTTACGCAAAATATATATCCTGCTCGGGGCATTCTTTATTGATTCTTGTTTCTTCTCTTTTGTTTTATTTTTGACAATGATGTATATGCATCATACAATTAAGTAGTCATTAAAAAATAATATAGTTTTTGATAAAAAATAAATTAAATTTTTTTTGTTACTAATGTCCTTTGACTGAAGTATAAATTATTACTATTATTATTTATTACAATTTATGCAGATTTAAAGTATAAGTAATATTTCAATTTTTAATCACGAAATGAAATTCGAATCTTTTATATTATATTTGTATCAGACTTTTAAATATCAGAAGTATCAAAATAAATTCATGAAAGAATACCACAAAATGTGTAACTCAAATTTTAAAAATGTTGCTTTTTCTTTTAATGACATAGATAATGATAATGATAAATAAATATGAATCTGCTATAAGTAGAAAAGAAAAAAATCAGTTTAAAAACATACAATCTTTTTTACTGCTGTACTGAATTTATGAAGGAACGCACAGTTTCAATGGAAATAAAAATCGGAAGGATTTTTAAGAATCACGTGTAAGAAAATAAATTAGTTTTTTTAAAAAATTTGTCTTACTGTAATCTGGATGGAGAAATAGTGTTAGTGAGGTATTAAATTACTATTTTTTTCAAGGAAGCAAATTTGTTTCAGTATTAAATCCTTACAAAATGAAAAACATGAATAATATATGCGAAATTAAGAGGACTCAATACAATTCAATTGACAAAAATCGGTCAAAAAAAATCAAATTTACTTTTTTTTTAGCTTAACTTGTTTTTTATATACGTTTCTATAACCTGACAAAATGTGAAAGCTTTTAACTTAAAAAACACAGAATTATGATAGTTTTTGCGTTCGTTTTCATTCACATCCCTATGGTAAGTCAAAACTTTAAAGTTACTTATTTCGGAAAGATAAAATAACTAGTTTGTCTTTATTTAAAATGCCAAGGCTTTTTTTCTATATTGTGTCTAATGCTTTGAATTTTTTTTACCTATTGCTAATAGTACATGTAACGAAATTTGGTATGCATTTATGAATCAAAGCAATACTTATTTTTTAAAAAAAATAATTGAACTCAGAATTTGTACATTTTTTAAGAAATTTTCAATAAGCATTCCTAAAAAGAAGTATTGTACAAATACCAAACATGTTAGCGCAACCCCCCCCCCCATACCAACTTTTGCTAAGCATAGTTTAACGTACTTGTAAATCAAATTTCATGCGTGCAAAATCACTTCACAAATTTTAAGTATTTTCGTTAAAAAATAAAATGGCTAGTTCTTTATGAAATTTTGAGCCCAAAATCTGTTTTACATAGTATACACACATAGGAGGCAACCAAAAAATTTTGAAAATCCCCTTAAATTAAAATTTTTTGTATAAATCCTACTATTTCCCCTTAAATGTAGCCAAAAATAGGGTTCTTAATTCATTATATTTATTCTGATTATGAGCACAAAATAAAGTAATTTCATTACATGAAGTAAATTTCCTAAGATTCAATCAAAATGCTTTGTACAGTTATTTAGATATAATTGCTTGTTACATTAAATGCTTAAAGAATATTTTCTCCAGCCATTAATCGTGTTCTAAGCACAAAAAACAGGAACATTTCCTAGAAACAAATTCACCTCCTATTCTTGAAGAATCTACAGACAAAAGTTTATATATATGAAGGAAAAGACCTTTATATATATACGTATGAACTTCATATATTATTTGAGTGATGAAGTCTAACTTGGAAGACGCGGTGAAATATGAAAGGTTAGTCTAGAGGGAAACTCTTTAATCTGTCAAAGAATATGATCCATGATGAATTATTCAGTTGAAAAACAGTATGGCTTTCTTATCCGTCGCAGCATATTTGGATAAAAAATATAAACTTCTAAATTTTGAAAACATTTTCTGCAAAATATTCCAAGAACTTACTTGTTTAGAAAGATCAAACTTGTTAATAATTACTGAAATAATTAAGCTATTACTATTTTTTTCATGACTTGCACTCTATAAAAACAAAAATAAATTTGGTGTAAATAAAAATATTTGATATGTACCGATAATTTCAGTGAGTGAGTGAATATTAATGTCGCCTTATTCAGCTATATTCTAGCTAACTCTACTTTGGCGACGGACCTCGAAATTTTGAACCAGGGTCAAGTGACGAGGACGACACCTGAGCTGGCGCTTGAGGTGACACCTGAGATGAGATATTTAAAATTTAATTATAATTAGAGTTACTTACGTTTGAAAATAATCGTAACTCCTATCTCCAAAAATTGACTTTTGGTCGATTAGAATCTAATTTCAATATCTTACTGACTGAACACTATCAGTTATCAATTTTATGTATTAATTAATTAATCGACGAGTTGCTCTCGTCTAACTTTCAATTACTTTACGTTTATCTCAAACTTCTATCATCTAACTCCTAACTTCTCTCTCTTATCAAACCTAAATGTTAATGCTTAAATATACGACATGATTTACATTGATTGCATCTTCTTTGGGAGAAAGTTTTAATTTGAACAATATTTAAATTCATAGAATTTCCCCAAAAGGATTAGTGAAAGTACGCGAATACACCGTTATAATTTGAAGTCATTTATTCCACGTATAATCCCAAGCGATTTTGAAAAAATAGCATGCTTCTAGAATTACAAACCTTTAATTTCATAAGGAACGTTATTTCTTCTGAATGAACAATATTCTGATATATGTAGAAATTAAATTTTTTTTATGATCTAGACCATTGGTTCTCAACGCGTTTGAGGCTTTCAGGGGGGCTTTTTGAGATGACACGGAGGGACTTGGGCAGATTAACCACAAAAAAAAAGACTAAAAAAAACACGCTGATTATGTACTAACGAAAGTAAACTTTAATGCTGTTTACTTATGTTGATTGTATGTATTTAAATCATTTCTATCAATCATCTATATCACATGTACGAAAATCCACATATTTCGGTAGTACGGGAAGTAGATGAAAAGCTTAAAAGATTACATTACATTCAGACGTGCATTAAATTTAATGATATAGTGCATTTTTTAATTTCTGTAGTGCACGTGTTGTGCATTTGTCTGTGAGCAGTAGGAAAAATGTTTCGTCCGCTGCATTTCATTACGTATATTATCCAAGAAACACAATAAAATGTGTTACCAGGAATTAACGTGATTCTTTAAAGGTTAAAACTGTCAATTTATATTATTTTGAAAGCAATAGTTTATTATGAATTACTTCGCATCATCAAAACCTCAGCCTGTCTTTATAACAGGTAATCTAAAAATCTTTTATTCCACTTTTTTAAATGAAGAAGAAATTCAGTAGTGTTTCAATTCCAACAATATCCTACCTATGACTAAAATATATAATATTACACTTTTAAATATATTTGAGGCAATAGATATTTAGATTCACAAGTAAAAAAACTTCGACTTTAGAAAAAAAATGAAATTAAAAAATATATTCTTTTAGTAATAGAATATTTTTTAAAACTGATCTCTTGTTTTCACCATGTATTATGTACACTCTTATTTCTCTAGAGGGGGAGGGAGCGGTGTCGAAATATTCACTAGAAAAGAGGGCGATATCAAAATATTTATTAGAAAAAAGGGCGCCAATTCAAAAAAGGTTGGGAACCTATGATCTAGACTTTTTTATTTTTAAAGCTTTCATTTTTATACCCGGCGTATAACGCGCGCCTGTAAATTTCGATCTTATCTTTTGCGTTTAAAGTGCGCGTTATACGCCGGATTTACGGTAAGTAATAAAAACTTTAATTTATATTGCTATGAGAGCTTTGCTGAAAAGGGCCTTTTCACAGTTTAGTTTTTAATGAATAGATCTGGAATTATTGAAATAGTAGCATCATATAACTGATTACTGTTCCAATTAAGAGAAGAGTTTATTGTTAATCATTTAATATCGTCATCTAATTTGGGTTTGAAATATTAACAAGCATGCAAAATTTCTAACTTTTCATAGCTAAAGCAAAAATACATGCATTGGTGGCGATTAAAAAAAATACGTATGCAGTTGAAAAAAATCGATAACATATTTGCATACATCTTACATAATTTTTTCAGTAAACCCACAAATTTCTCTAACTACAGATATAGAACAACGTTAACAGTAGAATAAAATGACCATCAATGTCACGTATATACTAATTCTAAAACAAATATAATTATATGTATTTTATATTTAAATCAATTTTTCATTCAAAATTATGCAATATTTTTGTAGGGAGTCAATTTTTAAAAAATTAGAAGTATTAGATTCATTTATGAAAATCATAGCTCGCCCAAAAATCATATCTGAATATCAGATATATATGTCGGTTATTACACCCAAAACATTTTTTGCTTTATTTTGAATTATTTATAACTATAAATATTCCATATTTATAAACTATTGTCCACGAGATCCAAAGGAAAATGGGACTCATTGAACCAAATATTGTATTATTCTGTTTGCTTCCAATATTCGAATTCCATTACTCAAATGTCTACTGCAGGCGTTTTCGACAACGGACAGGAGATCAGCCTGTTCGCACTAATAACCTTGTGGAAACATAATTGTATGTTTAATATATACATTACGACACAATATTGCCATCCCAATTATTGAAATTAGTAGCAATTACATTACTGATGTGATTCGAGTTCTTCTGGGTTAATCCGTGCAACTGTTGTCTGACTTGATGAACAAAAAAAAAAGTGTTCAATCGTTTAATATTAAGATAGTAATATTTTTTCCATTGCCAACATTATCCAGTATTTTTTATTATTATTTGGATTATTTTGACTCAGAAACTCTGTTCATATATTTTGTGTTGTTTTGTCGGTATGCTGAGTATAAAGTAGAAAAGTTTCGTGCTTAATGCCTGTTTTTACCAGTAATGAAATAATTTCCAGAAATATATTATAAAACAATTAATTATAGGGGATTGATGTTAAATTCCCATAAAAAACTATATGTTTATTAATAAAAATACATTCATTTTTGCGTGGAATCCAAGAAATGACTGTAAATGGGGTAAAATTATTCAAAATTAAGCAAATAATAAAAAACTTGTAATGATGAAGTTGATTGTATTTTTAAACGCTTCATTAAATCTCTTAATTAATTAGGAAGTAATCAATTTTTAATGAAGAATAGGCAAATATGTAATGGAATTTAACCTCGCAGGCTTTATTTTTATATAATCAAATTTCTCAAAGTTTTAGTAAAAAACATTCAACTTCTGTCTTAAACAAGGAATTTCTATTAATTAATTTTAAACTAATTGATTGATTGATGATTGATCGACATCAAACTTTGAGGATAAAATGAAAATTATTGAGGATGTACTTCGTAATTTTGAATCAAGGTCAGTCGACGATACCAACATCGGAGTTGTGGTACTCCACTCTCCAAATTTCCACACGTTGCCAACGTGGTGACGTGCCCCTTAGTCCCTCTACAAGAAGGGTCTTTAGTGAAGTCAGGATCTGTGACTCATAAGAGGCAAAGCCGATTACGATTTCGTGACCATAACCACAGCTGCAGTTTATAACATAGTCAACTCTCGAATCACCAGGCGATGATTGACTGGGAAGCAGATTATCCGGGGGAGGCTGTCATTAAAAATTTAGGTTTTTCTTTTAAATAAAAAAGTTATATTTATATTTTGAAGTTTGGAAATGATAATATTTTCGTGAACTATTTACCTGAGAGAATATGACCGCCATTGACCAGAATCTAAAAGTAACTTGTCACTGAAATTTGTTGCTCCAGCTCGTAGAAGATTACGGTAATGATTTACTTGTATTCTGGAAGAGTCTCACGATATTGGATTTTATTTACGACATTGTTTCTGTTTGAAAATTAATAACATCCTTCAAGAAAGTCGTGGCGGAAAAACATTTTCGAAAAAAAAGGGGAATTTTTTTATTTTGAAGGTAATAATTGCGAAAAGGTGTTTATAACTTAACTCAGTGGTGCAACAGCTTATGAAGGCCAAGGCCTACTGTGTCCATTTCAGTATACGTGACCTTAAGCCCTGAGGTGTATGAGCAGATGTTCCGGTCAAATGGTCAGTCCAACGCGAAACCTCCAGTGTTGAGTTCCCAAGCAAGATTGGTACTCATTTGTCGACTCACTGCAGGGATGAAAGGCTGAGTGGACCTTTCCCAGCCCTAAGTTCGAACTTCGGACCTGTGGCGTGGAAGCGCGATGCACTACCACTCAGCCACTGCGCTTAAAAAAGGTGTACGTAGTCTTGGATATTTTGCAAGGGATAGATAAATATGAAAAGGTTGGTGAGGAAGCAATGCGTGTTTAATTATACTAAGACAATAACAACCGCCCATCTGATATAGTGGTTAGCGACGCTAACTGCTGTGTCATAGGACCTGGGCTCGAATTCCGGAGAAGGTATGGATGCTTGTAAATGCATAGTGCCTTCGCGGCAGGGGTTACTCTAAACAGCCGTTGAACCGCAAGTCCTCTCGTGAGGTTGGTGGAAGAGTAAGAGACAGTGCCGATTTATGCTCATTTCGGGCCCTGGGCTCAGAAGCTCTACGGACCCCTTTCGCACTGGAACCTTGTTAAGTTCAGCTTATTCGGGACCTTTGGCACCCACCCCAAGCGCTCGATGGTTAAACCGGTTCTGGGAAGAGAGGTGGAAAGCACCTGATCACCCCCAGGATGTTCTCTCTCAAAATTGGGAATTGGAAACGAGCCAAAACGTAAGGTCACCTGCATGGTACTCAAAACTACGGTTAACGACACGCGTACAATCTAGCCCTTTGCCATGATGAATTTCGAGTGCCTCTATCTGGCATTGGTAACAATAACAACAATAAGACAATAACTGCAAGACATAAAAATCGTACATGAAATCGTGCAATGCATAACCCGATTGAGCAAATTGAACTAATCTTGGAAATCAAGAGCAAGAATTGCTGCATAAACACATATTTGAAGCTCTTCTTGATTACTTAGAACAGGGGTCTTCAAACTTTTTAACCTAAGGACCACACCGATACCTCTCCTGAATCCTAAGGACCAAAACCTAGCCAGTTCATCTACAATATACTGTAGTTTTGAATTACGTAAGTGAGATGATTTCATTTCTAAATAAAATTTTGTGTGCTTTAAAAATAAATTTTGAGTCCGTTTTTCAGATTTTAATGCAATTGCAAGTGAAACATCAATATTTTTCCAAATCTTTTAAAAATCCCTCTCTTCACAGCTTAAAGTAAAAATGATTGGTTTGCGATGTAGGGATACTTTTAAGGAAAAATATTTAAACTCATAATTGTTTGAAATTTTTTTGAGTCGTCCTTTCACACAGTTTGATTAGTTTCATACATTTACTTGAGACTTTTTCTTTCGCTTTCGGAACCCCTTATCTAAGTGAAAAAACATTTTCCAAAATGAAATAAACAAAAAATTATATACTGATCCTTGTTACAGACATGTGTCAAACATGTTTACTTAGTACATGTAATACTTCGAAACTTTTACGTTCTTCCCATAAGGAATCAATCACACATACAACTACCCTCTGTCTAAAAAATAAACAAAAGGCAGTAAAATGATCATAACTCGAGAAGAAGAAAAGTTACAGCAAAAAAATTTGTATAGGTACCTTGCAATTAAATGTGAAAGTAGTTCAGCAGTAAAATAATTGTGTGTATAATCACATATAGGTCTGTGTAATACAATAGTTATAAAAACAGGTTGATTTCAGCAGTTACTATTTCTTTCGTTGTTGTTTTTTTATGCTCATTTCTTTATTTCTGTGTTCCAAATTTCTGAAAATGAGCCGTTGTAGATGTTTGAACGGCTAATAATGGATCAGACGTATCCATTCCGGGAAACAACCGTTGAATATTGTCTGAGCTTTAAATGACAACCATTCGACGTCAGCCGCATGTGGAATTACTATCAAAATGACCATACAGAGTCACATACAGTCCATTATCACAAACTGGTATTAAACATTTTAGGGCTATAGCTGCCTACGAGGACCGTTATTTATGTCTGTAAGCTTTACGTTATTGGACGAGTTAAATCCGTGAGCTTTCTTCGAGTTTTGCGACGCCATTAGGAACAGAGATATTCCGACAAACTGTTTGTGAACGGCTGCATGAAAGTCATCTGTATTGCAGATGACTATGAGCTCGAGTGCCATTGACAGTGGCGTAACTTACATCTCTGCATTGCGGGTGGGATCAGGACTCAAGGGGGCCCAAAGTCCGACTGACGCCAAGTAACCCTTTATAAGATCCGGGTTGGTTCACAAAACCTGACTTTGCAAGGGGATCCTAATATTCTCCGTTGCGCCACGGGTCATTGACATAATCTTTTAGAAGATTTCGGTTACGGAGGGCATCACATTAATTGTCCAATATATTGTTCATCGATAAGTCCCGATTCTGTGTTTACAACGATTCCCAACCGATCTGTATCTGGAAAATTTTAAGAACTCGATCTCAAGTTCCAAATATCACTGAAAGAAACAACTGCAGTCATGGCGGTGTCAAGGTTTGAGCAAGGATATCAAGGACCGAATTGATCTCCCCATCTTTCATCCCGGTTATGTTACAGCAGTCATTTATCAAGATATAATCCTCGACCCTCATTTTCGTCCATATCTGGCAGCCATGGGTCATGCTTATGAATGATAAAGCAAGAGTACAAAGAGTTCGCGTTGTCAGCCAATACGTGGATCGTGAAACATTGCTTTCGAATGGAATGACCAGCACGTTCTCCTGATTTAAATCCAATAAAGCATCCTGGGACATGCTCGAGTGGCATTTTTCTGTCCTATCCAATATTTCCCTTAACAATGACGAGACTACATGTCTCCTTCAAGAATGGGCACAGTTCCCACAAAGTGGGATTGACGAACTGCTTGCAGGTATGAATCGTCGTTGTCGAGCCTGCATCTCCAATTCAGGTGGTCCCACTACCCAGTGGCGTAACGTACATCCCCTTATTGTGGAGGGGCTCAAAGCCTGACTGATTCCAAATACGTATGAATTGCAATCATTTGAAAGATCCGACTTGGGGCTGTAGGGGGCCCTAATAGTTGTCTTTGTAGGGGGCCCTAATATTCCCCGTTAAGCCAGTGCCACGACCTATTGATAAATGTTTGCCACTAAAAATTTTTTTAGTACAAGTTATAGGGGCATTATTACCTGTACTAGTTATTTGAAATCTAATGTTTGTTTTCCTCTATTATTTTATGCGGTATTAAGTCTTTGTTTTTTGAATAACCTGTGAAAAAATTCATTGCGATTCAATAAATTGTTTTCATTTTATTACTATTTTCTTTTTGTTGCTTATTTTTTTAGACAGAATGTAGTAAATAAGAGAGCTTTTTCAGCTATACCTGAAATAAATAATTTTTCGAAAAAATATTTCTAACCAAACATTTAAAACTTTTAATAAAATTTAAATGTTCGAGCGTTAAGTTAAATAAACAGAAAAACAATGTATTCAAAAAAATTTAATACAAAAGAAAGTACATGGTATAGCCTGTATTTTTTAAATATTTAGAGAATAAATTAAAAATTGAACACAAATATTTGTTAAATTTTCTGATATTTATTCCATGAAATTCCTTTTATGCATATTATCTATGAAAGAGGGGGGGGGGATTCTTTCAAATTGAGTGTGATACATCATTAGTAAATGTCTTAGAAAGCTAAATTAAAAAGAAAATCGTTATTCAATTATATGTGTTCAAATATTTGCCTTTATTGTTTGCTCTTCAGATCTAAAATCATTCGAAATTCTAGCATTTAATGGAAACTCTACTTTAGCTGGAAGGCTTGAGAATTGATTTAACATTTCTCTTTCTTCGACATTATTTAATGTGTAAAGCTTTTCACGGACCTTTTAACGTTTTATTTCTAATGTTTGCAAAGCTATCCATTTATACTCAGCAGTTTTAAAAATCAGGACATTTAAAAATATTCTGGGTTTTTTTTTAATTTGAAAATACATCTAGATCTTTGCCAGGGACGTCTTAAGTCACGGGCTAACTGGGCCCGGGCCCAGGGCCTCCCCCTCGGGGGGGGGACCTTGTTTCGTTTTTGACTTTGTCTTAATAAGATCATGACCAGGAAACTTTTAATGCTTAAATATCATTCCCCTGCATATTCTCCAAAAAAATAGAGAATTCAAATTGCATGTCAACTGACAAAGGGAGTAAGACTAATTATTATATGATGACCGTTTTTTTGTGTTGTCCATGTTTAGGCCTAGGACTAATACCACAAACAATCATTCAACTCGTTTAGTTAAAATGCGGCCATCAGTTAAACCGGTTTGTGCCTGGATTTTTGAGATTGTGAGTCGTGCATACTTATTTGTTTCAAATTATCGTTTGAACGAATATTTGATAATGCATCAGTGGCGTAACGTGCACTCCTGCATCGCAAGGGGACCCAGGGTTCTAGGAGGCCCAAAGCCTGACTGCCCCCCGTTAAGCATCTATCCTGCGTAAAATCCAACTTTGGAACCCCAAACCTGACTTCGCGGCTTTTTGAAATGTTCTTCATTACGCCACTACAATGCATGCTGTATACTGTCTACTTTTAAAGATCTAAGGAAAGGGTCTATTTTTGCATGGGGTACCAGGGCCTCAAAAACCTTAAGATTTCCCTGGGCCCAGGGCCTCAAAGAGTCTTAAGACGTTCCTGATCTTTGCTATTTTAAAACGATATTAGTTATTATAATTGATCACAAAAAACAAAATATGAATTGTATCGATATTTTGAACCCTAAAATACTATTTTAAAAATTGGTTTTTGTAGTGTTGTTGACATAAATTGTTTATACACAAATAAATAACTCAAAATACGAAATGCAAAATATATCGATATATTTTTCATTGAACCTCGTATTATATCAAAGTATTTGTGGTAGTAAAATTGATGATTAAATTATGAGATATTGAAATTAACAATTGAAAATTCTGTAGTATTCAGATTAACACGGATTTTTAGAATAAACATTTACGAGGGTTGATAAAAAAAAAAAAGGTTATAAGTCGAATAACAACATATTTATTATTACTAGACAGAAAATACAAAAGGGAATTAAGAGGCAAACGTGCCTATCACATTTCGACATAATCATTAAGCCTATTTAGGTATTTATAAGAACGCAGGACCAACTTGTTTAACCCGTCTTGGGGACAAAAGGGAATTAAGAGGCATACGTGCCTACCACATTTCGACATAACCACCAAGCCTATTTAGGTATTTATCAGAACGCAGGACCAACTTGCTTAACCCGTCTTGGGAGAAATCAGGTCCTAGCCCATTGAGCCAGGTCTCGACGGATGTTTTCACAGAACTGTCTTGGAATATCGCAGCACATCAGAAACGACATGTTGCACGCTACCATGACTCAGTTCCAGCTCTAATGAGATTTCACGCAGAGTTACCCGTCGATCATTTTGAATCATTTCTTCATTTCATGCCGTGTTGATTTCTGTCGTTGAAAAACTTGGCCGATAGTTCCCTGCCATATTGCGGTTTTCGACAACCTGTCTGTTTGTTTGCAAAGAGTGACATCATTTCGCTACATATTGTCTGCTCATTGCCAATGCGGACACATTTTTTGACCATAAAAATTGAATCACGGCTTGCACTTCCAAACGAGACCAATTTCTTAAGAGTCTTGCCATTTCAATCGTGCTGAACCGTCTGGGAATTTTCACTACCTACCCACAAACCAGCTGTATGACAAGTAGCGCCATCTGTCTCCTCTTCATAATATGTAGTTTTCAGATGCTGTGGCTTGTAACCTTTTTTTTTTTTATCAACCCTCGTATTTACAGTAAAATCCGGCGTAAACGCGCATCTGTACTTTCAAGTTGCATTTTTCAATTTTGAGATATATTCGCCGTATAACACGCACCCCTTTTTACGAAGAAACTTGAAATATACATACACATTGCTCTTATATTTTGAAGTAATTTATTTGAAATATTATTCCAAATTTAGAACAAATAGTACTCTTATTGCAACTGGAGGTTGCAGGTGCAGTTTGGGTCATTGAAGAAGCAGACATTGCTATAAAAATAATTAATTTTTATTTATGACTGATCAACTTATGATTAATCCAATTTTAATAAGGGAAGAAGCAATCCTAATTAGTTTCCTAATCTAAGCTTATAAGAGAACCAAATAGACACTTATCTCTTTATACGATTGTAGATCACTTGTCAGCTTTTTCTAAACTGCTGCAGTCCTCTTCAAATCAGCTTCTCTATTATTTCCACTTTTCCGAACGATAGTTCAAGTTTGAATGGCAACTTAAGGATGAAAGACTCACTACTAACGATTAACCACTACTAGCTATTCACGATTAACGATCCACGGTTAATTTTAGCACATCCCTTGCAATGGTTTAAATAGGATTTACATTAGCATAAAATCAAGTCATCTCTACGAAAGGCGGTTTTAAACTCCAACCACTTAAAGCTCCCAAGAGGATTAGTTGAAAGATCACGGACAGAATCCTTCACATACTTCTGGAACAATGAAACTTTAAGCTCATAAGGAATGTCATTTCTTTTAAGTATTCGTATAACAGCAGGGGCGTAGCTACTGCCGTATCAATGATACGGGGCCCCTGAGCTACAGGGGCATTAATATGTGCAACTACAGTCCCACTAACAGTTTTTATATCTAAAAAGGGCCCCAAAGAAATTTTGATACAGGGCCCACTCAGAACAAGCTACGCCAGTGTATAACAGTATTTCGATGTATCAAATAGTCTATTTTTTTCTATATTTTCATCTCTCCTTTTATTTTAACAGCTCTCGTTTTTATACCCGGCGTATAACGCGCACCTGTAAATTTCGATCTTATTTTATGTGATAAAAGTGCGCGTTATACGGCGGATTATACGGCATATAAATCTAAGAAAATAAATGTAGGAAATGAATTATTTCTTTTAAATATTCACAGTAAAGGCAAAAGTAAGTAAGAAAGTAAAATTTTTCATGTTTTATAAACGTAGTCACAAAGATTTATAAATTTTTATCTGCATATAAAATTTTACAGAGAGCATAACTTGATTGTTTCAATAACACAGGAAAGAAAATTATTTTACTCATCCTTCTTTTTCTTTTTAAAGAAGGAGCTAAATTCATATGACGTCATAGTCTCTAGATAAATGCAATTACGTGTTTCCAGTTAACTGCTTCATGCGCTTCACTGTTGCCAACATTATTTTTAAATATTTTTACGCTCTTGCAAACTTTCTTTTAAGTAGTACATATTTGTGAACAATAATAACGTATATAGGTAAGCAAAATGCACCCGATTTAAAAATACCGTGTGGTAATAGATTTTTTTAAAAAAAAATTACGAAAAACTTTTTGAAGAATTTTAACTGTTGAGCATCTTTATCTAATTTACTTATTTAAAATTTTTGTCTAAATTCACGAGTAGGACAACAAGTACATGTCTAATGTCCGTTTGATTTGAATTCAGTGGAGAACGCGCGATTGTATTTATCATGTGACCATCATGAATTTAGTGCTCAACTTTTATTTGTAGTATAATTTCGTTGAAGATATACAGGGAGGTCCCAGGGTAGATGCAGGACATTGTAACAATCATTTTTCGTACGGGAATGTATGGGCGCAAATGACGCGGTGAGGCGCTAACAGGGGAAATAAGAAAAAAGAAAAGCAAAATCGAGTTATCGGTTGGTTTTCTTACCGGTAGGGGGCATTAGATGTCTAGTCACCATTCAACAAGATGCATCAGCTCAGGTGTCGTCCTCGTCACTTGACCATGGTTCAAAATTATTAGGTCCGTCGCCAAAAGCCCTTGTGTTGCTAAACAATGCGACGCTAATAGTCACTCACTGCCTACTATCACCCCTCTGAATGTGTCGGTTGAATTCAGCTCTACCCTATATAGTAAAATACGTTTAACGCGAAAACGCTTAAGACGAAATATCGGTTAGCATTAAATAATACAATGGACCCGACAAACTACTATGTATTTACCTGTATTTCTTTTCTCTTCACACAAAACGAAAATCGCTTAACACGAATAGATTTTCCTTCTGGGAATGAACAATATACTATGGAAAACACCAGAGATTTAAGAGGGGTGTGAAATAAAAAGAGGTGATTTAGCATTAGTTTTCTGTATTATTGGACTGTCCTACTGTATCATTGAAAGAATTCGTTGCAGTACAAAATATTAATGTGTGTGCCGCCCCAATTATGACAGACAAAAACATTTTGGAGTTCGATCAAAGATCAAAAAATATCATTGATACAAGTTCCGACGGTGAAAATGAAATAAATAATGCAGCTTCCGTGCCCAAGTCATCCGAAATGAAGAACATCATGAAAATTATGCGTAGTTATTTAGACGCACATTCCAATGGTGAAATGAATAACAAAATAGTCGACATCCAACAATTTGATGCTAAAAAAGTCAAGGCAAAGATAAGTATCAGATTTTTTTCAAAAACTCAATCGATGTTTTGTTTTATAAAATCTTGAAAATTTTGTATTGAATTTTATTAAGTTCTTGTGAATATTTTTGTTTCATGGATTTATATTAAATATACATGCATGTATACATATTTATACGAAAAAGATATACTCTATAAACTTAATTATGCTAAATATATGGGGTTTTTTTAACATGAAATTTTCTTAACCCGAAAATATATTTCAGTCCCTTCAGTTTCGTGTTAAGCAATTTTCACTGTATATAAAAAAAGGGAGCAAGAGATAGTAAATAGATGAAATTTTGAAGAAAGACAGAATATAAATTTCAATATCTCTATTCTGTCTTTCTTCAAAATCTCTTCTATTTAATACAAATAAAAAATGAAAGGTTAATAGAAATAGAGAAACTTACCTATGATAGTATTATCAGTAGAGTGGTAAAGAATACTATATTTATAATCAGAGAATCTTTTCTTTTTCTCTCTCAATTACAAAATATTTCATCAAATCTAATTTAAGAAAATATTATTTTAGGAATTTCCCAATTGGCATAAATCATAGTTTTTAAAAAATACATAAGATAATTAGATGATATACTAATTATGAAGTTATATAATAAGAATAATTAATTAATTTATACACCATTCGTCGACTAAAAGCACTTTATTTACTAATAGCTTAAATGTGGGATAAGAGACGTATGAATGGCTTATCTAATTTTCAGAATGAAAGACTTAAAAGTTATTTTAAATTACTGTAATTTCATTATATGAGTTAATTAATTAATTATTATAGTACTGAATTTTATTTATATTTATTAAAAAGTCATTCGATTTAATGACGATAAAAATATTGCACAATTTCTTGTAAAATCAATTTTGTAATGCTACTATCTTTCTAAAATATAACAAAATAATTCTGCTCATTACTGAAATTTGCTCTTTGCTTTGTTAATTTATATCTTTATAAACCAATATATGAAACAACACGTACAAATTAATAATGTTAAAAAATATACCGTTATAAATTAAGGCTCCAAACATTCGTTCGTGACGTTTTCAGAAACACTTGCAAAGATAAGAAGATTATAATTTTTTTTAAATAAAGGAACTTCCTTTTCTCTAATTAAAGAGAGAGAAGAAAACGCTGTTTTAGAATTAAATATTCGGAAATTTCATAAAGAGACGACATAATTCTTTCCTCTAATAGTAAACAAAGTCTAGCCAATAATGCTTAATTTCCTAAGCAGCCAAGAAATGTAATCATGAAAGAAAATTGCTTAAAATAAAGATTACAACTATATAGAATTTATAATCCTTCTTCTATAAAAAAAAAAGAAACAAGAAGTTGTTGAAAAATGCGTCAGCATATAATTAAGCAATCTGTTTATTTTGGAACTTCTCATCCTGAATGAAGAAAAATCATGTTATTCTTCATTATATCTGTATCTAAATGCAAATTAATTCTAATGTATGGGGGGGGGTATGATCTTATTCTAATACTTTTCCCCCCTTTCGAATTATAATGTTCAAGTAAAAATATTTTTAATCAAATTATACATCGCAGTAAACATTCATAAATTTAACCTTTGAATATTATCCTGAAATTGGATTCTAAATTAATCTCTCTATTAATTTTTTGACCTTCTCATTTTATAAATTATAGTTATGAATTCCAAAAATTGAAATGCAGTAGAACGTCGTTTGCCGAATCCATTGGGATCGAACACCGTTCGGACACGCGATTGTTCGGATAACCGAATGCGATTCATGCAGTATATGTGAAACCGGACATTACAAGAATATTGAAAATCATTACATGCGGGAAACGTGCTTGAAGAAAAAGCAAAACAGGTGTAAAATGTCACAATTTTACCTTTATTGTAGAAAATAATTACTTATTTTTCGCTGTACCATTGTACACCTTCAATTTTTCGCTGCATAATTGCGATAACCCAAATTGCTCTGCATTTTCTATAATCATAATGGTTGCATCTGGCACATCTATACCAACTTCTATCACAGCAGCAGTAGTTGAGTAGGACAGTACTCTGATTGTTCTTCGTACCACTCCATAGCAATCTCAAACGCTGAAAACACGTCAGCATTTGATGGACCCTTGCTGCTTTCGTTGTTGTTATTGTTGTCCTCGTCTTCATCCGTTTCATCGTAGACAGGGTAGGATTCTTCTTGTACAGAAGTCACAATCTTGTCATCATTTAGCATTAGAAATCCACAGTGTTCTGCATCGCATACCATTCAGGTTTCTACATCAACAAGACTCAACAAAAGAGCCCGTATATACCCCCTCACTTGGAAACAAACTGACCTAATATTCCGCGCAGATGTATACCAAATTACACAACTGAAATTCCCCAAATATCCATTACTTTAGGCTTTCCCGCCTATTTTTGGCCTCACGCGAAACAACTGTTGAGCATTGCACTGTTCGAAAACGTATCCGGACCTTGGTCCAGATATTTGACACTCTGGATAATAAACGTTGAGATAAACGACGTTCTACTGTAATTAAAGTGTTTCTACATATGCATATATATGATAATTCCCTTTAATTTCTCTAACAAGCTTTCTAATTTGTCATTGTCCGGCCCTTCAGGACTCCCGCGTAAATAATTACTAGCAACCCGCCTAAAAGGAATCATCGTAACTGTGTCTTCTTAAAAATGTACAGTTCTACGTTTTTAAAGTAAGCTTTATTTACTATCGTACTATATCTTTCCACCAGTAACAAGCTCTATCCACGGAAGTCATGAGTTCGGAACTTCCGAACAAAATCCCTCTCTTTTGTCTCCGTAAAAATTTATCGCGTATCTTTTTGTTCTGTGTATTTCCTGTGTTAAGTGTTGCGTTTAATGTGTATGTTTGTGTGTGTCTATATTCGCAATAAACAAGATTAACTAACTACAAAAGACTGCTTCATCAATAACATCCATCTAAACCATCTAAAATATGATATAATTAAAGAATTCCTTGCCAAAATCGCCACATCTTAACATATACATACTGAATTTCCAAAGATCATGGTATGGGATATGACCTAATATCGCGTGGAACTTTGTTTTGCCTTGTAAAGCGCAACAATTCGATCTAGCATTGGCTGAACAAAGCGTCCGAAGTCCTCTGAAGAAATAAATATTCAGTCATTCTACTTCTACAACCTGCCAAATTTGCAAAATGATGCCATTATAGTATCCTGTGCGCTTTAGATTATGTATATATTCAAAGAGAGTCATGTCTTGTGATTTAGGTGTGGCCGCGGTAGCCGAGTGGTCTAGGCATCGGATCGTGGCTAGCATGTCGTGAGTTCGATTCCAGTACCACTGAAGACCCGCCGTGTAGGGGAGCGATGCACGTTAAATCTGTCGAGAGCTCAAACGTCCTCCCGTTGGTGTGGTGTGGTAGTTAGGCGAGGAGGGTGCCAGCTCAGGTGTCGTCCACGTCACTTGACCATGGTTCAAAATTACGCGGACCGTCCCCAAAAGCCCTCGTGTAGCTGAACAGTGGGACGTTAATATTCACTCACTCACTTGTGATTTAGGTAGCCAAATAATCCACTGGAATTGTCCAGAATTTACCTTGGACCAATCGAGAATGAATTTTACCTGGTAAAATGAATCATTGATATCCTGGATGATTCCATCGTTTTCTGGGTACTTGGTCTATTAATGGCTGCAAATGGCCTTAATATAAGAATTTCCAGTCAATGCTTGGTTCAGTTTGACTGAACTGAAGATCCTATCTACAATGACATGTAAAAACAGTCAATACCAGGGTGGGCAAATCGCGGTTTACGAGCCGCCTATGGTCCATCCAGACAGTCAAAAAAAGTTGATATATAGAGTACATTTTTCTTGATTCTAATATTAAATGTGCTTGTGCAGCTATAGATGTTATGAAATTAGCATAATAAATAAATTGAATAAAAAATGCTACTATGTTATTTAAGGTTCTACCTGCATTTGGAGATAAGTTTTCTAAAATACCATGATATTAGTAATTTTATGTTACTATATTGGTGCTTATGACTTAAATTAATGAAAACACTAATCAGAGGAAATTATATGGCAATTTAAATTTATTAAAATGAGGTATTTTAAGCAAATTTGAGGAAAATTATAACGAATTTCAAAATCGTTTACATGGAATTACAACCCATATATTTAAATTATTTTTAGACAACATACTTAACACACAGTTATCAAGGCAATGGACTCTTAAATAGAAAATATATTCAAATTTACCAAACAGTTATGGCTCACTGCACATTGTCTTATAGAAAATTTTATAAATTGCATGGTGTTCGTAACACAATAGACTGTTAAAAATAAGAAATAAAATATTGATGTTAGAGTTAAATCCTTATATAGTTCATACATTGCATTTATCATACTATAAACAACATGTATTCAAAATACGAAAGAAATACATTCGTAAGTTTTTAAGCTATCAGGTTTTCAAAAAAAAAATCTTTAGAAAACTTAATGGGAGATTGAGTGTTTTGTCTTCTGAACGTTGGTTTTGAGTTTATTCCAGTAGAATTAGCTACAACTCAAAAACAGCAGTTTTAAAAAATATTTTACTTATAACTGAAATTACAAATATACCAAAAAAAAAAGACCTTCTGATAAAACTACAGTTTTATCTAATAATTAACCACAGTAGACTATAATATATCTTGAAGCACATGTGGAAATTTTAATGCTGCTTTAATAGTTTTGATTGATAGTTTATTAACTTGGCACCACGAAGCTGTGGCGATGGTATCTATATAAGCTAGTAACGATATAGATTGTTCGCCTAAGGACTCACTAGTGTGTGGCGGTGGCATCTATATAAAACAATAACAACCTCCTGACTTAAGTGATCATTTGGGTTCAGCGGTAAGTTATGTGTTTACGGAACGGAAGATACCGTAATCGAATCTCCTTCAAAGCTAAGCAGGGGCTATTGGTGACGGACTTCGTAATTTTGAATCCTGGTCCAGTGAAAAAGACGACACTTGATCCGGCATCCGCTTCTCCAAACTTCCACAACACTTCAATGTGAAGATTACGAGACTCGACAGATTTAACAGCATTTCACGATTCGAAATAAATAATGCGTGTCACGAGTTCGCGACCGAAACCATTCGACTATTGCGGCCATTTTTAACAAAGTAGTTGAGAGATAACTAATATAACATTGTTAGCAGCCAATAAAATTTACTTTTTGTACCCATAAAGCAAATAAAAGCAAAATTTGAGGTGAACTATGTTGAAAGTGAGACATAAATCACGAAGCGATAGAACATCATCAATTACGTCCTACGTTCTAGTATTTCAGAATCAAAAGACTATGGTATGATAAGAATTTCTTTGTGGGTTGAGACGTTTAAATTTATTTTTCAAAGACTATAACTGTGAGGTGTAAGATATCGATATAAGATGTTGATAAATGTATTGAACTGAATGCATGTTTATCTTTTTGCATGAAAAATTACTAAATTAAAATAATTCCTTCGGCTTACAGTGTAATAATAGTAAGTGTCTCACAGTTTTGTATACAACTCAAAATCTACTCTTCAAAGTTGGATTAAAGTATCCGAACACGTTGAAAATGACCAAATTCATTCAAGGCAGATATTTTTGTTTTTTTATTTTATTGAATAGAGCTATCTTTTGACTTTACGAAACATACTTTGTTTTGTTTCTACACTACCTAGAGGCCAAGTTACAATCCATTTTATAAAGTTAGAAAAATCGGAAGTGGGTTTTTGATCTACCAGAAGTGGGCATTTAAATTGCTCAAAATCTATCATTGCGAGTCTGATAACTCAAAATATTACGAATGTATTTCTATAAAACTTTTTGAACCTGATGTTTATGTTATTTTCTAGAGAATGTATTAAAAAAATTTTATTGTATGAATACTTTTTGAGTTATGGCTTGTTATTTAAATAATGGTCTCATAAAAAATGTAATATTTCTTATAATGTTTACTCAATCAGCTCTAAAATTTTCAAATTTTAATAAAAAATTAAAATTTTAGTACATTTTCTAGATAAATGCATCTAATTTGTTTTAGTAATACTTTTACTAATATATGTTTATTACTTTTTTCTCTAACTGCTTTCAAGTTTTTCAAAAATATTGCTAAAATTTCACTTATAGTTGTGATTTTTGTAAAATTCAGTTAATTTATTATAAACTTTGATAGTTAAATAGTAATATTTATTGGTATTAAGTCCTAAAAGAGCATTTATAATGTTTTAGTATGCTATTTTGTTGAAAAGTACTCCGAACGTGTTCGGATACCTTAATCATAGAATTGGATTTCTTAACTTCAAATTCAATTTTTATTAAATACTTTATTTAATGTGAACCATCAGTATTATGTATTTCATAATTAAACTTTATAGTATGTACATTCCAATAAGAATTCCATATTGTATAACATTTGCAGCAATTATTCAATTTTAAAATTTTTCCACCGAACACTTTATTTTTCAAAAAGAATTCTATGTTATTGATTTGATTTTAATATATGTTGTCCTGTGAAGTAACACGGGGGCTGCGGTACCCTAGTGGTCAAGATATCGTATCATGGTTGGCGTGTCATGTGTTCGATCCCAGCACCACTAAAGACCCGCCGTGTATGGAAGTGATACACGTTAATCTGTCGAGAGCTCAAACGTCCTCCCGTTGGTGTGGTGTGATAGTTTGGAGAGGGGGTACCAGCTCAAGTGTCATCCTTGTTACTTGACGGAAGCTCAAACTTATCAAGTCCATTGCAATAGCTCTCGTGTTGCTTTAGTGTGACGGTAATGTAACTCTCACAGAGCTATTTATCGAGTTTGTGTGCTATAACTTAGAACTGAGTTTGCCAGATTTTATCCGTAAATTTTCAAATTATACTCTTCAAAGTTTTTTTATTAAAAAAATTTATGTAATTAAAATTTTCACGAGAATCAGTTCGAGAAAAGTCTGCTTCCCATGATCAATCATTAACACACAACATCACTTATAAATAAACACTTTTTTTTATTTCTAATGAGGCTGCGGATTGGTGTTTTGCTATTTCAGACCTAATACATTCTCCGGGAGCTGGTATCTCTTTTTCGTGCGGGACCGTAGACACCTTAGTTTTTCCCCCACAAAGAGGCATCTGAGCTTTGATGATGCGAAACCAGACTAGGAATTTAATTTTGTCGAGAGAACCTAAGCCAAACAGGCACTCTAGCATGCCGCATAATAATGCGACATGGACGCTGTCGGTTTTTCGCAACATGAAATCCCTCGACTTGAACAGGGTTCGAACCCGCAAACTTGGGCGTACAGGGCCAGCGCCAAACCAGCTACTCCACCCAGCCGGCATTTAAATAAATAAATTAATATATTCAACATAAAACAAAGATTGTGATTTTATAATTTTAAATTCTTCCGTATCACATGAAACAATCTTTCGAACTGAGTCGATAACACTCCCCCCCCCTTTTATTTACATATATATCACATTTATTTCTAATTTAATACTACCAAAAATTATACATGTTGATTGTTTATTTTTTAATTAACCAGTACATTATTTTACTATGTTTCCAGAAAATTCGCTTTTAAGGTCAAATTCAAAAAATACATGGACTAGTTTTGGGATTTAAAAAAAATAGTATTTTGACATTAAGAAATTAAATGCAATAGCTCAAACCCATTAGAATAATTTGCGAAGAAAAGTTTCTAACAGTTTTGGAAAAAGAAAATTGGCATGCTGTCATTCATGTTATTGACTTTTGAAATCTAGCTAACTCAGCATAATTACAAACATTTCAGTATATTTACGTTTGTAGATCTCAATTGTTTTTAAAACAACCTTTTACGAGGGAGTGTAATAGACGTTATGGGAAATTAAACAGTTTCAGTGAGAGAGGGAACTCAAAGTGCAACCTTATGTAAATCAATTATAAACTAAACGTTGCTAAATATGTTTAAATATTTCGCATTGATCGAGATATTTCAGATTTAGAAAAGTATGTAAGCATTTGCCATGCTAGGAATAATAAAAGATGGCTGAATTCCTGGAATAGGATCAAATGGGAATGAAAAGGAAAAATTACGGAAGGATCTAAGTTCCAAGAGAATAATTTTTTTTAAAGAATGTTATTAATATCATACAGAAATCTGACAGAAATTAAAATATTAATTTAACTAAACTTAAAATGTAAAGTCTAAGTATCAGAAATCAGTCTTATTAGTGTATTAAGAATTACTAAGTAATCAACAGCCTATACCGCCGTATCAATGGTACAGGGACCCCAATCTTTAGGGATCCCAAAATGTTTAAGCAATAAATCGTTAAATGTTAAGAGTCCTCAAAAGGCATTTAGATACAGGGACCACTCAATGGCAAAGCTAGTAAAAGTTGTGCCCCCCCCTTTTTTTTTATCCCGATTGTTCTACAGTTGTTAAAGATTCATTTTTATCAGGGGTGTAACGAAAAATTTTTACCGGGGAGGGGGGATTTTCCTGTTCAACTGATCTTTAAAAATTAATTTTAAATTTCATTGTTTGGTTTCAAGCTAAAAAGGTGGTCACGGTAACCTAATGGTTATGGTCAAGAGCTCGTGGACGTCGTGTCGTGAGTTCGAGCCTTAGTGTTACGAAAATCCACCGTCTAGAACGGCTGATGTACTTTAAATCTATACAGGCTCTAGTTGGCGTTGTGTGGTATTCTG
The DNA here is from genome assembly GCA_019973975.1 of Trichonephila clavata. Taxonomy (NCBI): domain Eukaryota; kingdom Metazoa; phylum Arthropoda; class Arachnida; order Araneae; family Nephilidae; genus Trichonephila; species Trichonephila clavata. Next base: position 27,810 of record BMAO01024567.1, read on the forward strand.
GAAGGGACCAGAGCTCAGATGTCATTCTCGTCACTTTTTACTACGGTTTAAAATAACGAAGTCCGTCACCAATAGCCCTCGTGTTGCCTAAAATGTTTCTATCATAGCCGTTACCTACCCACTTCGCAGCGAATATCAATGTTGTAGGAATACATACTGTTTATATACAGGGTGTCCCAAAACGAACGCATAAACTCTGCACAGCTAAATTCCTCGTTGGGAGTACTTAAAAATTGCCCAAAGAAGCGTTCCTGTACGATCCATAGTTTACGAGAAAAATACGAAAAACAAAGTATGACGTCACTTCCGGTGCAAGAAAAAAACATTTTATTGAACATATCAATAACAGTATATGCACAATTTAAGGCAGATATTCAAAATGTCCACCGTGCATGTCGAGGCAGGCTTGAGCACGCCGTGGAATGGCTGTCATCACACGTCGCAGCATCGGGGGTCCACCGAAGTACAAGCAGCATGCAGACGAGCAACTAAGTCCATTTGTGTTGTCACTACATCTCAATACACCAGTTCCTTGAGATGGCATGTCGCAGAAGTCGCAAGGCATGTCGCAAGTACATGTCGCAGTAGTCACGAACGGAATACATGGTAACCATACGAAGACTACCGTAGCTGCAAA
>BMAO01024568.1:0-23229 GCA_019973975.1 Trichonephila clavata
TCAAATGGCGGCGTTTATAGTGAAAAGGCTTTTTGTGTTTTTGAATTTAGCAAAATGTCACGGAAGCCACTTTTTTGGATATGTCAACTTTTGCGTTCTCTGCTTACTCCTTGGGATTCCTTAAGGGAAAGAATTCTTTCAACCAACTTTCACCGAAGACTAGAAAACGTGATTATGCAAATTAAGTTTAGTATATATATTCTGTATTCGCGAGTTTTGGAGAGTTAGTGAAGTGAGAATCGAATATTAGTAAAGTGAGAATTGAAGTTTACTGAAGTAAGGATAGCTTGGATGTGATGTGAATTAATGAGAAGCGAGCAATCCGGCAGTAGAACATAAACAGTGTAGGACGTATGAAGTTGAAATCTTTAAGAAGTGCTCAAGTCAACTATTAGTGTTCAAGGCCTCGCCTAACGGATAAAGAATTGTAAGAGTTCAGGTACTGTGCTCATATTTTTAGGTAGAAGTTAGATAGTTAATTGTTAGTGCACGCCCGAGGTAAAACGAGCTTGTATAAGTTATCACAGGAATATAATTGAATGATCGTATATATTATCCCACACTATCTTGTCTCACTTCAGTCTTCTAAGTGTTGATCAAACTTATCTTAACTGGATTATTATTGTGTCTGTGTTGAATATTGTGACAAATAAACAATTGTAGTGAATCATGTCGTCTGATCAATTAGTTCATCCCACATCTAGCTGGTTAGAGGGAAGAAGGAATAAAATTCCTCACAAACTCTTTGGTTGATGTCACAGTTGCAGGAAAATATAACAAATTTATTCACCATTTGGATGTTGCACCGCCACACTGGTCGCCAACGTCCTAGATTACCTCGATGAGCATCTTCTCAACGATGGATTGGACAAGTCGCGGGCTGCGACATGTCACTTACCCAATGGCTACCAGAAGTCTTGACAAAACTTTATATTTTTTCCGGGGGAGGGGGGGGGGAGTACGAGAAAGACAAGGCATTCGTCCCTACTTTTCATGCTGATCTTGCGGGTCTGAAACAGTATATTATAGTGCTTCTCAAACTTTCAATATTTGCGACCCATTATTAAATCATAATTTCCATCACGCCCCCTTCCTAACAATAACAATGTATTGAATTTAATACAACTATACTTTTACGTTAAAGCTACAATACGACTTTAAATTCTTAAGTGCTCCAGGCGTATATAAACGTCTCGTTCGCTCAAAGCGTTCACTGCCTTGGACGTATATATACGTCTTTCTGAAGTACGTTCTTTCCTGTGCACAAGCAGAGACAGTCTTAAGGCATAGACCAACTGGGCCTGGGCCCCAGTCACAATAGGGGCCTCGTCTCGTTCTTGACTCAACCTTAATAAGAATATAATTCGAATAATTTCATCTGTCAAATGTTATTTCCGGTTGTATTCTCCGAAAAACTTGGAATTTCGTACGATATGGTCAACTGGCTATATAGAATAATTGTCGTCCACGTACACAGGCCTAGGCCTACCACCATACACCGTCATTTCGCCTGCAGTCAAAATGCTGCAGTCGGTCGAGTCGGTTTGTTCGATTGCAAGGTCATACCCATTTATTTTATTCGGCTTATTGTTTGTACGAGTATTTGATAACGTATGCTATGTACTGTCTACTTTTAATTGTCATAGGTGTGGGGCCTACATTTGTGTAAGGGCCCAGACTTTCTTTTGTATAGGGTTCCAGGTCCAACTTTTGAATAGGGGCCCAGGGCCTCAAGAATTCTTAAGACGTCCTGTGTTCACAAGCTATCCATACAATTATTTCGAAGGCTTTGGGATGCAATAAAAGGACCTTGACAGTGTTTGCGAAGGATTTACTTATATTTCAGAGGATTTGCTTATTTATTCCCCCCCCCCCCCAATACATCACATACGCGTGCCTACGTGGAAAATGGTGGCATTGGGAGCAAATTGCATAACTTTTTATCTGCAGTATTAAAAACGGCACAAATTATCAAGATAAGTGTTAATTTTTGTACATAATTTAAAATATGACAAGCCCTTGGGGTCACTGGTAATTATTAAACATGTTCTAATAGTATTGTTAAACTATGTAATTATGAAATACATTACTTGCAGTACTGATGTATTTATAAGTTTATTAAAGCAGTGTAAATGGGTATTGTATTTTTTATTATGTCAGAATGTATTCTTTTTGTTTTACTTTCAGTTCATTTATAATTTTTTGAAAGAATTTTTTTTTTACAACTTTTCAATGTGCTCGCGCCTCCCTTGTATAGTTATTACGCCCCTCCCCTAGGGGGCGCGCCCCACAGTTTGAGGAACGCTGGTGTATTACAACCACTATCAATGGACTCAATTCAGGTATCTTAACGCGTGTTTCGCCTAAAATGGGATTATAGGCTTAATGTGTGTGACGTGATTAAAGGTTCACGCGTAGAAATCTGTGACTGTCTCTAAAAAAACTTAAAATAATCTCATACAAGTCTGTTACTGGTTACATATAATATCTTATATTGTTATTGATTTATAGTGCATTGAAACTGCATACTTCATTATGAATCAGCCTGTATTATTTATTTAGAAATATAAATGTTTGAAAAAAATATTAATTGTAAAATAAAAATGTTATTTTCGACATCAAATTGTTTTTGGTATTTTTTCTTTATGTGTGAAAAACTATGAGAATAAATGCTATTTACACACTTTTCTAGTTTTAGTAGATAAGTTACTTTAAAAAAATGTTATAATTGAGACTTTTTTTCTCGAATAAATTCTCAAATAATACCCAAATTTATCAATGCCACGTTATAAAAATGTTTCCTAATTTTAAAATTTTAAATTAGAGTTTTTCTGTGCAATTCCGAATTTATAAGTCAAAAACTTTTATTATTCATAAAATATGCAACAAAAAAAATTATTTTAAACATAAAAATTTCTTAAATATAAACAAACATAAGTTTATCTTTTTTCTTTAAAATATGTATTAAAAATCGTTTGTAAAAAAAATGTTAACAATGAATAATTTTTCTCAAAATTCAAAAAAGCAATGAATACAAACAAAAATAAAACAAATCATTTTTCCAATGTACTTTTGACAAAAAAACTGCTTCCCAACCGGAAAAAAGTTTTTAATTTTAAAATATTGTTTGTTTCTCAATTCGAAATATATTTCAAAGCGGAAATTAATGCTCAAAAATGTGTACATAACCCAATTTAGTTTGAATTCTACTCTTCATGCTTATATTTCTAAGCTTTGTTCTTAAGAGTCGAAATTCGTAAATCATCTCAAGATCCTAATCACAGTGAAGATAAACTACTTCTCATAGCGCAGTTAAGTCACATGTTTCCTTATTTATATATAACGTATTCTTACTAAATAAAACTTACGAAACACGTTACTCAATTTGTCGTCTATTCCGAAGTAATGATTGTCTATGTTCCACTTCTCTCCTAAGATGAATGCTTAATAATGTTGACTTCACCGCGGACTTCGAAGAATCTTTTGTTTTCTGATTAAACAGTCCATCTACCAAAAAATCATTCTTAAACCAGACTTGTAATGATGCTACCTAGAAAACTACTTCACTACCTAGATTGCTTGTAGACAATTCACAGTGTCAAAATTTCATTTGACACTCTATTGTATTCCAAAGGTTACAGCTTGCTCACATTGTGCTTTTCGCAGAATTCGAAAATTGGAAGATGTTAAGAAATACAAGACAGTTAACGAAGAGTTCTTATTCGTGGGAATTTATAAAAACTATTATACATATTTTTATAAACCAGCCCATTTTTATTATTTTTTTTTCAATATTTTAATCTTATAGACTCGGAAATGCAATTTATGTTCCGTGACGGATTTGAGATCAGAAGAATTTTGATTATCGTCTGTGTAATTTGTTGCAATAACATCTCAAAAAGAGAACAATCCAAAAGCATAATTGGCAAAAAAAACTCTAATTATTAATTCTCCAGTTCTCTAATAATAAATTATTCTTTTAATTCTCTAATACACACGAATATAATAACTCAAATCCTTTTATTTTCACAAAAATTAGAACATAGAAAAACTTTACTGTGTGTTGCCAGTTGCAACTTAATTTTCTAAAATACATCAAAAAAAGATTATAATCAGATAGAGAATCAACTTGATAATTTATATTGATTAGTTAGTTTAAATAAATTCCGTTAACAGAGCCACAAGAATGCTACTGTGGTACTGTTAAAAATAATATTCAACATTTTGATAAATAGCTTTATTTTTATTTTTGCTTATACTTTTAGATATTTCGCATATAAGCCGAGAATTTTTTGGAACTTTTTAAAGTTAAAATAAGAGGATCGGCTTGTGCACAAACTCACTAGTTTTTTGGGGGGGGGAACATAATTTAGAAAAAAAACCTTTTATAAAAAACATTTTTTTCTATTAGTCATTTGAATTTTTTTAACGCTTTGTGTGTTTTGAATGGAAGTTTTATTCTAAAGAGGGAAAAAAAGAGACATAAATCCTTCAAAGTGTGTCAGAATCCGAGTTTACGAATAATTTGTAAATTTCACATTCACTCAGTGGGATATGATCATGCGAGTTCTTCCTCCAGGGCATGAAACATAGGTCTACGATTACATGCGACCTTTTTCTATTATTATTATTATTTTGGTTTTTCCTCTAATTCAGAATGTTTTTTGTTCACTCTCAAACTTGTTTCTCATTTGCAAAAAAAAAACACCGAGAAGCCATGCTGTTATCAAAATGTTCAGCAAATGAGATATCCTGTAATTTGTAATGAGCCGTATACCAATTTCTCTTCCAGCTAATTTTCTAAGCAAAAAAAGTGCTGAAAGTAAGACTAACACAGGTAGTGTACGAGATGATAAATGAATGAAAAAAATATGTTAGCTTCGTATAAGATTACCATTTTATGCATTAGCAACAATATCATCCTCACGGCAACACATGTTTGAAAATTACAAGACTTTCCCCCCAATTTGGCTTATATATATGGGTTTTGAATTTGGGGTAAATTATTGAAGAAAAAATACACTCTGCTTTTTATACTGTACGGCCTATATTCGGAAATATACAGTAACTAATTTTATTTAACTACAATGTTCGTATTAAAAATGATGCTTATGCATAATGTTTTCCTTTTAAGTAAGCACTGTTTCTTACACACACACATATCTAAGTTTCCAACTTTTAAAACTAGCAAATTTTGAGCATCAACTAAACGTTAAAAAATGCATTATTCAACTACCCAAGCAATGTTTTAACGTTATACTCCTTCTGCCGTTAAATTCTTGCCTTAACTGACGCTAAATTCTTGAAATTGTAGAATTTCTTGATCACTCTACGAAGAATCGCAACTTGATGAAATACTATCCACAAAATATTTCTGTGCGATTATTTTTAATGAACGGTTTTCTTTTCCAAGAACAAGGCCTTTAGAGACTTGTGAGGGTTAACACAGAAATAGTTTGAACTTTAAATTTTATTTCACATCAATATTCAACATCATTTTGTACTTTTGAAAGTCTTCTCGACACTTTTAAATGACCTGCATGGAACATTTTTAATATCCTTCTTAAGATATTGAGCATAACGTCTTTTGCCATCCGTAATGAATTCCACAGAAGTGAGTGTTATTGAGATGAGGCATCAAGATATATTAGAAGAAAAAGGTGTCCACATCCTTCAACATATAATCTGTTAGATAACAAAAGATCTGACATTTGCATTCTATTGGCAAATCGTTAGTTCAAATCATTTGTTCCAAGGCAAGATCAACAGCTTACCCCCTTAGTAGTGACGCGAACTCGAGAGCTTCTATCGTAATCGAATATAGTAGACACTAGATGCAATACAACCTTGCTATAATGGTTAAATATACACCCATGGAGAATGTAATCCTCACTAAATCGCTAATTTTCGCAACATATACGACGCATGCGTCGAATAAACCTGGCATTAGCTGAGATGACCGATGACATTCAATCGAAAAAACTCAAAACAACAGAGAATTTTCCGAGCTGTACGTTGTGACTTTTTAGAAAATTAATGGTAGCGGGAGAGTTAGGTAATTAAATATTTGGTTTATTTACGTCATAGCTATTAATTACAGTTAATACATTTGTAATGCCTGTCGGTTCCTGCTTCCCTCTGAAACCCCTTGTCTACCCTCAGACCCGGCTAGGTGTGTAGGAGAAACTGAATAATCAGCAGACATGATTCACTCTAATTTATTGTCACCAAAATATCAAGCAGACGCAATTATAATCTAATTAAGATAACAGATCAGATAGCAGAGCGCGGAGATGAGATTCAATAGCCTGGGGATAATAGTACGGACCCTCAACAGATTCCACGATAGCTTAAACAAGCTCAATATAAACTATGTCACGCACTAATAAGCTTAACTTCTATCTAAAATAAGAATCACTATACCTGTACTTTTTTGAAGTCACGTCCTACACCCGAGTCCTTGAAGGTGATCCTTATCCGGATTTAATCACCGTCCACTCTCAGTAATCTTCAATTGATAAACTCCAAATGCACTTAATCATTTCAGGATCCTTCACTCTCCAACTAACCATTTAACTCGTCAACAAACTCTTAAAACTGAGTACAGAATTTATATAATATACATAATTTGCATAATCACGCTTTCCTCACTCGGTGAAAGTTGATTGATAATATTGTTTCCCCAGAAAAATCACCAAGGGGTTATTAGAACCGTGTATAGATCCGTAGCACATCCACGTTGAAGTTATTCAAAATATTGGTTGTCTTATGAGAGTTCAGAATACGATATTTGTAAGGGAGGAGCCACCAAGACCGTTCTCTTCAGTGTTTCTCAACGGACTCTTTCCACTCCATGATCTTGGGAGGGAGGCGGTTTCTTTCTAACACCTCGAGTTACACTCGGAGTTTTTCGCACGGTCAAAGGTTGACGGGGCGATGACAGAAGACAGGACCCAGCAATATTTAGGGGTGCACATGTGCATAGAAACTCGGTTATCCTATCCACAAAAAGGAGCCAATTTTTCAGATGTGTGACGCGAAAACGTCACAAAGTGCATTACTTTCCGAATTCGATTGATTTACTTTCACAGAGTACGAGCTAGAAGAGTTTATGCTCTTCATGAATGTTTTGTAGTGGCGTACACAAAGAAAGGGGTTAGAGTCTACTCCCCCCCCCCTTTTATGGACACCAGATTTTAAATTTTTACCACAGAAATTAACACTCGGGGCTTTTGCCTACGTGTTTATTAGAATGTTACCTCCCACACCTATAAGGGAGATCCGTGAACGTCCCTGATGTTTTGTCTATAGCTTGATCCTTATTAAATCAGAATTTTGTGAAGATATGACAAAAACAGTCCACTGAAACATGATCACTGTTCTAAAATTTGTTTTAATTTAACGGGAAAAAATTTTGGATTTTTCCAAAAATATCTATTTTTGTTGCCAAATTTGTTGACTTGGAAACATTTGATGATCAAATTAATCGTCAAGTAGGTCACCAAGATCATTATTCTTTCTATAATATTAAATGAATAGGAATCTTTCTTGATCCCCAGTTGATTTTTCCGACCACAATACCGTTTGGGCATAGAACACACAGTCCAACATTTTGTAACAATGTTAAAGAGAATCGGTGCCCTCTACCTATATTATTAAATCGAAAATTATCATATTCATTTTTAACAAGAAGTGTTTGGCATAGAAGCTGAAAAATGTTCCTGTAGATTAAACAGGCAATTACAATTTTCCTCATTACTTCTTTAAAAATTAAACAGTTTTTAAAAACAACAATAACCATTATGAATATATTGAAAATTTCCTTTTTTTTTTAAATATCTTCTCTCCGACCAATTATTTTTAAAAAATATTCAAAAACGTCACTTTTAGTAAGAAAAAATATATGTCAAGGATACGCAGTATAAATCAAAGATGCAATGGATATAGTTAGTTTAAGCAAAAATATGCACATGGTTTTGAAAAAGCAACTTCAATACAAAAACAATACGGCATCAAAATAATATAGCCTATTGTATTAGGAAATTTCATCATCTTCTCTTTTTCTTTGCTTTCTTTCCAATAGATTATCCAGAAAATGCATATATTGCTGTCGTCAAGCATAGCTATCATTAAAAGAAAGCGTACAGCATCCTAAACACCAAATTAAATTGTGTTAATTTACACAGAGATTTTCAATGCTCAGGAATTTAACTATAAAACTATTTACTTCATTAATATATTTGAATTTTTCACTCTCTGCATCAAACTACTTTTTTAAAAAATTAAGTAAATGAAACACATTTTTTATTTTGATATTTTACAGTCAAAGCCAATTATTTAAGATTGACAACTTTCATACAAAATAACTAAAAATATGCACTTTTTTTAAACGTCTTTTTGAATATAATTTTTATAAGAAATTTAAAATATCGAAAACTCTCAAACTTATTGTTCATAAAAGTAAATATTTGGTTCTATAGCTACCAAATCACAACCAACCGATTCGTTGAAGAATTTACCTATGCCAATACGAATATATCGGTACAAAGAACCCAAGCAATTAATTGCTAATAATGTCGCACTTAAAGAAACAGCTTAAGAGTTATTGCCGATGGACCTCGGTCAAATGTGGCAAAGGGGATTCTTAAATGACCCCCCTTCCTTGTTTCCGTAAAAGTGTTGATCCTCGACAGATTTAATGTGTATCAGCCTCTTTACACTACGAGTTTTAAGGCCTTATCACACAGGCATTTCTTGGAACAATTCGAGTCTCTTTCAAACGACCGTTTCAAGCAGCTGTGAGGATCAAGGGTTACCGTAAACTAAACGATACATTTTTTAGTCGCTGTGCCCTATCTTCACATTGAAAAATTACTCACCAATTTTTCTGCTACGAAAAACGAACATCCAATATTATTTCTTTTATTCCGCCCAAGCTTTTATTGACGGTTGTAAACAGAGGAATGGAGCGTCATTCTGTTAAAAATATTATACGCTATTAAAATATCATACGCCATTTCTGATGCGTTTAACGAAGCCGAGGCTGCCATCTTGTTCATGACGTAGGGAGTCGAAGAACCCCATTGACTGGAATTTCAAGCAATTCTTTCAGGTCAGTGGGAAAAAGCTCTTTGAAGCCTTTGATATCCAAATGGGCAAAATCACTAAAAAGGATTGCTTGAAAGAAAAAATGCTCCAAATAGGTATACGTGTGGTAAGGCCTTTAAGTACCATCAGAAATCATAAACACGTGACTCGAAAGATAACGCCAGTCTCGAGCTCGGGATCAAGACCATTCGGTTACTACGACCATTGGATCCAGACAAGTCACAAAAGTTGTAGGTTGATTTGATTTCTTATACCCAGAACTAGCACTCTGTTCTTCGAACTTCCACACCAAGCCAACGTATTTTGAACCCTGATAATAATCGTTAACGATTACCACCCAACATATGTGAAAAATAAAAATTACTATTAAAAAATTCGCCAACCTGTAGACCAGTGATTCCCAAAGTGGTCTATATCGACCCCCAGAGCTCTATGACGACCTGCCAGGTGTCCACGCCAGAGAAAAAATAATTTGGGGTCTCTGATAGTAGCTCTCCTTAAACTGGATCATGACTTTAATTTTTAAAGAAAATTTAATCAAATGGAAACCAGATTTACCTATTTAACATGTTCATTTACTAAATTTAATGAAGCTAATTTGCAGTTACAAGGACCATCACTTCAGCGTTTCTTGCTAGAATTAAGCTAAGTATAATATTGGATGTCCTGAATTTTCCCAAGTTTCTGAATTTGTCACAAACATTCTGCTGGAAAAATGACATTTTTGTTGCAGAAATACTTTGCAGTAGGATTTATTAAGTGTAGATACTAAGCACCTTGAAAGGCACACAGCAATCATTACATCAGAAAAGGTAAACACTAAAGATGTTGCCAGATGTAACGAAACGATTACAATTAATTTGATTATTTCAATACTCTCCCTAAATCAAAATAATCTAACAATATAAAAAAAGGTACATATACATACACCTTAATACACTAATAAAATCAGTCATTTAGAATACACATGCTAAAAGAAAATAGAATAACACAATAAATACAAAAGTACAATGATTATAGTATAATACATGTATACACACATGCTCTAATTAATTTCCAAAATTATACATTCCTAGCATTAACTTGAGTTTTAAAAATATATCTTTAGCAAGAGGTTTAGTCAATATATCAGCAGCCTGGACTTCACTACTACAATTTATGACATTAAGTTGCTTGTTTTCATATTGTTCTCTAATAAATTTGTAACGAATGTCAATATGTTTGGTCCTATTCTGAAATTCAGGATTTTTCACTAAACGGATGGCACTTTGGTTATCTATTTGAAGACTTGGAACCGAAGTCACACAGCACAGTTCTTTTAAAAGATTGTTCAACCAAATCGCTTCTTTCGCAGCTTGACTTGCTGCAATAAATTCAGCTTCAGTTGTTGAGAGAGCAATGCAATTCTGTCGTTGACTTCTCCATGCAATAGCACCTCCATTATACTTGAACACCATTCCTGATGTTGATCTCCTGGTTAATGGATCACCAGCATAATCTGAGTCACTGTATGACTCAAGCGTAGCACTAGTAACACCTAGATACATAATGCCACACTTTTTGGTTCCATTAAGATACCTCAGGATCCTTTTCACCATGGTCCAGTGTATCTGTTGAGGTTTATCCAAAACCTGGGAAAGCACTCCCACTGCATAGGCTATGTCAGGTCTGGTGACAATAGCCAGGAACATAAGACCACCCACAGCTTCTCGGTAGGGTACATCAGCCGAAAGAGAGATACTGAGTTATCTGTAGTAATAGCACCCTATTCGACAGGTGTACCAACTGGATTTGAATTAATCATATCAAAGCTGGAATATCACATCTCTACTCAGGATAACCTTGTTCTGATCTTTTATCCATATTCTATAACCATCTTTTTCACCACTGTAGCCAACAAAAACTCCTTTAACACTCTTTTTGTCCCATTTCCTCCTTTTTTGTTGAGGTACATGGACAAAGCACTCGGTTCCAAATACATGCAGGTGGTCAATATTGATCACTTCTTTAGAAAACTACAGTTCATAAGGGCTTTTGTCTTTAACTGATGTTGGCCCTGTTCTGTTCAACACATAAACAGACGTGTTCACTGCTTCTGCCCACAGTTTCAAAGGAAGATTTGTAGCATAAATCATAGATCTCGCACTTTCAACAATAGTTCTGTTTTCACGTTCTGCAGCTCTATTTTGTTGAGGCGTGTAAGGCATTGACATACGAGAAGAGATTCCTGATTTTTCAAGAAGACTCTTCACTGTTGAATTTATAACCTCTCCTCCACCATCACTTAGTACTTCCTTGATCATATGCCCAGTATTTTTCGTTTCATTAAGAAACGTTTCAAGGCACTTGGAAACTTCATTCTTGGACTGCATGAAAAATACCCGACGGTATTTGGTGAAATCATCTTTGAAACAAACGTAGTACTTAGCACCACCTAGAGACTGTTGCTGCATTGGACCACATACATCTATATTTATCAATTCTCCTGGCGTAGTAGCCCTTTGTTTCCTTGTTCCAAAGGGACGACGACTCTGCTTGCCATAACAACATCCATCACATATTTGGCTGTCTTTTGCATCACCTTTTATTTGATATTTTCTCAGTATATCCTTAACATGAGCCTTGTTTTGATGACACAGTCTTTCATGCCACAATTGTAAGGATTGGTCTGCCGAGGCAACACATACTTCAGCAGCAACACATACTTTTGGATAAAGAACACGTATTTCTAATGCATACAAGCCATGCACAGTTCTTACTCCTTTCAAGCGCACTCTGCCATCTCTCAAGAGGGAACACTCATCTTTTGATGCCTGGAACTTGAAACCCCTTTTTAAGGTCTGACTGATGGAAAATAGATTTTTACTAATGTCAGGAACATACCACACCTCTGTCAGATGATGCTTCTCCCATTTGCTATTGACCTTAATTTCAATATTCACAGTTCCATGTCCATAAGCCATAATTGCATCACTATTTCCCACATATACTGGCTTAGGTGAGACAAATTTAGTGAAGTCCACAAAATAATTTTTGTGCTTAGTCATGTGAGCAGAGGCTCCACTGTCGGCAATCCACACTTCACTTTCTAGAACACCTTCCACAGTACACACAAAAGCATCACCTTCAACTTTTGGTTTACTTCCTTTCTTCCAACAGTCCTTAGCAAGATGACCTGGCTTACGACAGACGTAACATTTTCTCCCGGGTTTCTTGAAAACTTTCTTCCTAGTAGCAACCAGGACTGTGGAATCTGTTGACTTTGAAGGTAGCCTCATTTCAATAAGGCGAAGTCTTTCAGTTAATTTATTGACTGATCTCTCCTCTATGGGAACTGACTCCCAAACACTCTTGAACTCAAAATATTCTGATGGCAATGTAGACATGATTCTGCTCATCAGCAGGAGATCCGGCAATGTTGTTTTAGCAACACGCCTTAGCTCGTCGTTTAATTCGCTAAAGTTCCTTTGCAGCTTTGCAATATGGCTTGCAATATCATCCTCCAGTTCTTTTTCACTGCGAAAAAACTTCTCCATCAAACGATCGAGTCTTTGCCCGGAACTCTGCTCATATACCGACAGCAACTTTTCCCACACACTTTTAGCTGTGTTGCAAACCGATGTCAATTCAGTATTGCTGTCATCCATATTGCCCACAAGAATCAGTTCTGCCAGGGAGTCATCTTTAATGAAAGCCTTCTGCGCTTTCTCATACGCAGCAATTGCTTCAGCTGAAGCCTCGACCGGTAATCTTGGGCATTCCCGATCTCCACAAACAACATCATGAACATCGTGATGTCGCAACAAGAGTTCAATTTGCCGCTTCCATTTACTCCAATTTGCAGCTCCCACGAGCTTTTCAATATGAGCTTTGAATTCCATTTCAGTCTCTGTACAAGTGCTTAGGCCTAACAAACACACGCGGTGTTTTAACTTATAATTTTTCTTTCAAAAAAAAAAAAAAATAATCTTTTCTCCACGAAGACACTTAACAAATCTGAGGGATTCCTGGGCCCATAACCTGTTGCAGAAATACTTTGCAGTAGGATTTATTAAGTGTAGATACTAAGCACCTTGAAAGCACACAGCAATCATTACATCAGAAAAGGTAAACACTAAAGATGTTGCCAGATGTAACGAAACGATTACAATTAATTTGATTATTTCAATAATTTTAACCTACGTTCAACATTTAAATGCCCTTTATTCAGATTTTGGAACTAAGTTTGAAAATGCTTTGACTGTGATAATACCACAGTAGGCGATGAATTTATATGGTCACATTGAAAAAAACACCGAATGTCAGATTACAAGAGGAGCTGATTGGAATAGGCCTTTACGAGATCTTAAAGTACAGTTTAGAAATTGATATCAGCAATTTTGAAAGCAACTGATTCATCCATCCCATTAAAAGCTTTTATTTGTTACTCGGTTACTTTGTGTAAGTTATTTTATGTATTAATTAAATTTTAATTTAATTAATTAACAAGTGTGTCCTAAGTTTTAAATACTATACTTCACTACAGATAGAAATCTAAATCTTTTACAGTAAGTTGCTCTCTACCAGCTGTCAAAAAAAAAAACCATTTAAGAGTTGATTAATTTGCAAAAATTAAATATTAGGCAAGAAGGGGACCAACCCCCACCCCAAAAAACATGGCAAAGGGGTCTTTGAAACAAAAAAGTTTGGGAACCTCTGCTGTAGACTAATCAAATCAGTTGCAAAGTATAATTATTTCTGACATGAAAAAACATCAAACATATTCAAATATCATTGAGAAGATTGAAATGGGCTAAAAATATCATGCTATGGAATGCGAGTGAAAACAAAATATATTTTCTGTTAAAACAATTTAACCTTGGTAATTCCAATGGCTCTAAGCAACTATTGGAATGACTCAAGGAAGGAATTGACAGAATATTTCAGTTGACAAATGAAAAATATCAGTAATTGGAGAGGCTTTAGTCACATGACGATTGTACGATTTACAGAGAATTTCGAAACGTATGGCCTCTGCAATAATCAAGCTATGCCCAAACAGTATAAATTATACCATTTGGGCTTTTAGTAAGTGGTGTTAGTTGAATATTTTAGTAGAAACAATGCTTATTGTCCTCTACTTAGGAATTAATTGAACAAAGAAAAGTTATTTTCTATGAATAAGCCAAAGTTTAGACTTAAATCACATGGGACATCTCTGCATTTTATTATATTGCAACGTTTATCCTAATAATAAACAATTTTCCTCTGCCACTAAACTGAAAGTAGTCCATTATAAAGGAGTGGCACAATACGTTAGAAGTTGAATTTAACTATCTTTTTATTCTAATGAAAAACAGAGTATTTGAGATAAGGGAAAATGAAAGCCAATATTAAATTAGTTTTCATACTTTTGTCTTATAATTAATTAACAGAGTAATTTTCACTTATCTCGAAAATGTGTTTGTTAACTTAATAATTTATTGTATTACTCAAAATCCTCGTGAAATCTAATTATAATAAATATACTATATATAATATATTTCATTTGTTTAAATTAAAAAATAAAATAATTATAACTCAAATATTAAAATCTTCATTTATCCCATGATTTCGAACATTGAAGTGTTCTTATAATATTTTAAAGGATTGTAGTTCTATATAAATGATAAATTAAAAATAATCAGCATAACTCTTTAATGTTTTTTTTAATATTATGGCTTTTCAAATTTTAGTACTTTCTCACAATTTATCATTTTCCTTTATTGGAGCAGTGAATTTTTCATCTTCCTGGTTAAAGGTATATATTTATGTTGAAGAAGAACTATAACTGCATTCCAAATCTATGATAGATAATACTGTCAAAAATCAGTGATAAGCTCAAAGCATAAACAATAGTACTTGTGTACTGTAGCAGTCTCAAGAAACCAGTGAAACAACATGGGTGTAAGTACTAAATTTGCATTATTAAAATATATTACTTATTTACTTCCGACTAGCAATCTAATATCTTCTTGATACTTAATTCTATCTAGAACAGAGAATCTTGATATTGGGTGTGAAAGAGAATACATTATGTATTAATACACGTTTCTACACTTTCAGCAGTCTATTTCTGCATTAAACAGAATGAAATGCAACTCTCAAAAACTTTAATTGAAGTCAGACATTTTATCCACAAATATGCTTAAAACACCCAAGCATTGAAGACCTCAATAAATTAAGAATCTACTTAAATACTCTCTAAAAATTGTAATAGGACAATAGAATTTTAAAAAACATTGTTAAACATAAGGCTTTTAAACTTATACAAAAAACACACATATTTCAAGCAATTTTTATTCAACATTTCTGTTTATACACAAGCATACAATGAAAATATAATTTGTACACATTTAAAATTTTCAGAGGGGTTTTTTCCCCCAAAAAAACTTAATAGAGGGATATGCATACTTTTTATATATGTTGTAAATTCCTTTTTGCAATGTGTAACCCCCTCAAATCCATAAGGCAGCTATGTTGTAACGTTTTTTTAATTATGTCAATAATGATTTTTTTTTCTTTTTGTATAATTCACTGGTTTTTCTAATATCTATCATTACTCACTTCATCATCAACAGATAAAGATGTCAAGGTATTTATGCTGACATAGCAAATGTTTCTATACTTTTTTTGCAAACTTGAAAATTACAAGAAAAAGCAACATGTGTGTTATTACATTACATCAAAATTTTTTAAAAGCATATATATATATATTTATATATATTTTCAAAAATCAGAAAATATATAATTTTTTTAAATTTTAAATTCTTCTAACAAAATTCTTTTTTCGCAAACACACTTTGAAAAAATAAATTTTCAAAAAGTAACAAAGTATTTCATTTGTATATTAATTTGTTACTTAAGCATGCATTCCCCCTTTTATCTGAACAATATATGTGTGTATTCAATTTTATCAATTATTTAATAATGAAATGACAAACAGAAAAACAACAGTGAAATTGTTCATATATGTTTGTTCTTTTTAATCCATCATTTTGAGTACTCGACGATTCCCCCCCCCCCCCATTATAGGAACAAACATAAGGTAATTATAATCGTTATACATATTTTCAAACATCAGAAAATAAAATACATCACCAAATCAACTTCTGACATCACCAATGAATAAATGAGAAATTAACAATGAACATTTAATGATTTTCAGATGCATTTTTATAAGCACTTAAAATGTGCTCAGCAACTTTTTCAATACCAATCATGTGTTTAGCTTGGATAAGAACTGTTGGCCCATTTTGTCTCATTACATTAGCATCAGCTGACATGACCTAAAAAAAAGGGAAAATAAATCATAAATTTTAAAAAATGCACAATCTTTTTATATAAAACTCAGCACCAAAAAAAAAAAAAAAAAAAACTCATAGAATATAAAAGTTTATTATGAATGAAAAACAAAGAAAAAAAAACTTAAAAGAATTGCTGCAATTTAGGCTATTTAAATTTTTGTATAAGATTTCTTATAACATTTTAAAATTTATTTGCATTCATTAATGTTAACATCTTTAAAAAATACATTATTTCTCACTATTACATTAAAATTATACCATGGGGGAAAAATGTTGTTTCTAGAATGTAACAAAAATATTTAATAGTTTACAATTCAATAATCTCTAAACTTAGAAACCCCAAACAATTCAACAACAAAAAGATTTTTATACACATTAGTTCAGTTGAAGAATTTTAATACATTATTTGCAAAACTTACTGTATTTCAGACTTTTTTTGTCAAGTCCCTCTGCCATTTTAAATTTTTAAAAATATTTCAGATGTATGATATTCTGAATTTCAAATATTACCTCCAGATTAGCACCAACAGCTTCAGCTAAATCAATTTTGTTAATTACTAACAAATCACTTTCTGTAATACCTGGTCCTCCTTTTCGGGGTATCTTATCACCCCCTGAAATGAAACGGAAATATAAATATCTTTAAGAAGGCCAAGTTTTAGAAGAATAAAGTAATATATATACATATATATATAAGAAAACATTAATTTTAAAATGTTGTTATACATTGTAATTTATTTTCTCAAAGCTTACTTATTTAGTTACAAAGTTATTTGTCTGAAAAGATTGTATTTTTTTCCAAAATATGTAAATTAGCAGCTTATTTCAATTTTGAATATTTTTCCATAAATATTTCCCTAATACACAGTATTGGTACAAATAAATAAAATAAATATTTAATCATGTTATCACAAAAAATAATAAGAGAATATTATTTAATGAATTTATTATTTTAATGAAGAATGCAAGATGAAAAAAGGTTAATATATTTAAATTGTGTATTTTAACACTTTTGCTATAAAATTTTTTGGAATTTTTGTTAAGCCACATCACAGAAACTTCATTTAAAGCAGATACAAAATGAAGCCCTTTACATATAGGACATGAGAAATTTATAAATATTTGATATTTATCATTATTATTTTTGATACAAGTTTCTGAAATACAAAAATGTTAAGTTAAACAAAATTAAAGTTGATAAACATTCAAAAAGTTGTAGTTAATGAAAATAAACTGATAACACATGTTTGTCAGTATTGGTACTTATTATACACGAGGTTTAGTGCATAATAAAATTTTTCAAATATTTAAAAAAAAAATGTATTTTAAAAGCAAAAAACATGAAAAATCAGAATATTTTAGCCAGGGTTGTGCAGACAGTAGGGGAAATGACTAACTCCGACTCCTGGAATATTTTAAACCTAATGACTAACTCTCACATATATGTGCATGTATACACATGTGCAACACCTTATTTTTTTTTAAATATAAAAATAGATTCTACAGAAGAAAAAATGTATGACATAGCAGATTATTTACATTAATTAACATTTATTATGAAAAGAAAAAATAAGCATTAGAAACCTTATAAAAACAGTATAGCCTCAGCAAGATCTTATTTGATAGAGGACTACAAATTCAATTTGATGAAGTTCAGAGCTGAGAATAGTTTTCCCACACAAACTTGAGTAGTAGGAAAGCTGTTACTGTTAGGGCTACTTTAAACATTTCAGAACAGATTTGTGTAAGTTTTAAAGAGGTGTGTAGCAAGAGCAAATCCAATTTTTCTGTTTCTTCAAGTACAAATCTGTGTAGAATTTTGGTTTGAATTTTTTCATTTTTTTAACTGAAGGCTCCTGGTTCTTTATTGCATTTGCTTTGCCTTAGCCTTTTCAATATTATCCCAATATTTCTCAAAATCTAACTCATAATTAAAAAAAGTAAATAAAATAATAACTCAGTATACCATAATTTTTTTTTCAATTCACTTTAATTTCATTTCCAATTCAAACAAACAAAGACTGGAGTTTGCATATTTTTAAAAACTCCATCTCCTGCTCTTTTTATTCAAACTTCTGTCTGACTCCCATTCCTGAGCCCTGATTTTAACAGTATATTGATATAGCATTGAATAAGAGCATATATTATAAACTTTAGGAATTAAAGTAAACAGTTATAATTTATTCATATACTTTAATTATAGATAATTTCAGGGAGAAAAACAAAAATTCATCTCTATTTTTGATTTTATCACTTAACACACATTCATTTTATTTACTTTTAATAAAAAAATGTACATGAAAAAATATTTTTATTAAGTCTGCTATTCTCAGTACTAATTTAGAAACAGTAAAAATACCTACCAGCAACATCTATAACATAAATAATATAATCTGCTAAATCTCTACTAAAATTAGCAGCTAGATTGTCACCGCCAGATTCTAAGAAAACAATTTCTGGATTGAATTTTCGTGTCAGGTCTTTAACAACTTGCAAATTTAAGGAATAATCCTATGCAAATTTTAAAAAAAAATGAGAATTAATGAACTATTCCTATAAAAACACAGCAATGAAACTTAACAAATGTTATCAAAATATGAATAATTTTCTTATTTTAAAACTATCACAACCAAGTTTATTCATACCATAACACACATTTAACAAACATTATATTTTAGTAATATACCACAAATTTAAATAATTTCAAATAGAGTTATTCTAATAAGTATACTTTTTTTAGACCCAGATTTTTAATAAATAACTTGTATTAAAAGTAATTATTAATTATAAGTAAAGAGATATTTTGTTAATAAAACGAAAATAATCATTGAATTTTACTGATAAAGATTAATTTTACTGATAAAAGATTTGATAAGGACTTATCAAAAGAAAAAATCAAATTAAAAAAAACATTAATTCTTAAAAAGAGATTGTATTGTTTGTATTGTATTTGCTTTCTTTTTTTAAAAAATATAGAGCAACAGTAAAATAAATTGCAGGCATGTCAAAAACACAGGAAGTACTTAAAAACTAATAACTTATTAAGACTTTAAATATATAAAAGAAATTACAACAAAGGAAATGTAAGCATTACAGTTTACTTGTACATCAAAATCTATCAAAAATTAACTAAGGCATCAAATAAGGCTCTAATGATATGTGAAGATGGAATAAAACTAATCAATAAATACAAAAAATTCAAAATAAATTTTGCCTATACTTTTAAAAAGAAAAGGAAGTAGTTAACTGACCATACAAGACGAAAAAGTTTTAAAAATGTGAAATTGTACAAATATGGACATACAGGAATTCTCTTGTTTACTTTACAGTATGAAATTTACATACATGGAATTTTATGCATATAAAAATAATTTTTAGTTCATTCAGTTGTTCATTTGCTTTAAACATTTTTTGAACTGAAATCTTTAGGACATCATGATAAAAGTTTTTTAAAACCCAGCAATTTTCCAAATAGCTATAATTGTAACAGGCCTGGACATTTTCTGAAGTGATATCACTGAATGATACTCAAACTTTCAACCAATCAAGCACTGGCATAGCAAACTCTGAGGGGGCTCAGTATCAAAATTCCTACAGGCACTTTTTTAGATACGGGAGCTTTTTTAGTAGAATGCAGTTACACATGTTGGGGCCCCTGTAGCTTGGGTGCCCCGGATCATTGATAATGCTAAAACAGCAGTAGCAACGCCCCTGCAATCAAATGACATAAATAACTGTACTATCCTTTCTAATGCATGGTTCACACAGGTAAAAAAAGAAATTGGATGTAGAGCCTGAAGTATTAAATTGTTTACTTAATGTCCTGTGTGTTCCTTTTTATTCAGTATTTTTCCGCCATGTAATAGCCAGCTTTTTGTACAATCATGAATAAAATGTTTCCATGAAAAAGTCTCTTCATTTGCCCTTGTGTGTATAAATATTACAACCAGATAAATATGTGCCAATACCAAGTCCAATTCAAGTGGAAATTATTTCCATAATAAACTTTAATAATTTCCATATGTAAACTTTAGACCAGCAATTACTGCACAAGTCTGTATAAACTACAATTTTATTAAAAAAACTCAATAACAACTTTAAAAAGAATTCTAAATCTCTTCATTCTTTAGAGATATCAAAGTTAATTTAGAACTGTTAAATGCTTTGATTATAGATTATTTATAAATCAAGTTTTCACAAACTACTTGTCAATAACTAAAAGTGTCCCAATTGACAAAGATCATTTAAAATCTATACAAAAATATTAGAAAATAAACTTTGCACTACCTTTTTTTTTCTTTCTCAAAATTATTTAATTTGTAAAGACTTTGAAAATAATCTAGAGGTAACCCAATTTTACACCAAATAATATTTCTCAGATGTATTTTAACATTAATATTTTATCTGTCTAACTACAGGAACTAAATCAGTCATTACATTAGATAACATTCAATAAAAATA
This sequence comes from Trichonephila clavata, assembly GCA_019973975.1. Taxonomy (NCBI): domain Eukaryota; kingdom Metazoa; phylum Arthropoda; class Arachnida; order Araneae; family Nephilidae; genus Trichonephila; species Trichonephila clavata. Next base: position 20,895 of record BMAO01024568.1, read on the forward strand.
TAGATTGTAAATAGGCATACACAAGATAAGATATTAACATATTCTACTCAGGACAAAGGAGAATTTTAGGAGATAAAGTATTAAAAGAGGCAAATAAGTCTTTTTCCTTAATATGAGGGTCACTCTGATATTTTCAAGATGCATGCAAACGAGAAGTTTAAAAAAAATTAATGGTTTAATTTGAAGATACAAAGTATTTTAACACAGCAGACGAATTTTTATTGACTTACTTCAAATTGTTTAGGTTCGAATAAATTTTAGACAGAATGAGAAGAGAAAATGGAGTGATATGAGAAAATTTACACAAACTGTTGAAGTCTAGGTCTATCGAGATTAAATGCAATCACATTACATATATTCTGAGCTTAGTTTGTTTTAAAACTTTGTTTTTGTAGTCACTTACATTGAGAAATATTTTTCACTTAAACACAGTGTGCTGAATGGCATTAAAATGCTTATAGCTGTTTGAGAAATCCATGTATTTTGCATGAATTTGACCTAAAATTTTGAAGCTGTTCTAGCTTAAATTTAGATTTTAACATCAACTCTGTTGATTTGTTGTTCCCTTTCCCATTATAAGTGTTGTTTTCCACAAATGTAAAAAGCGCATATTTTCCATTAGAGAACTATTTAGTTTTGCAAGACATTGTGCTAACTAACAACTGTAAAATTATCTCATGGAACCCAAGATAATAAGCCATAGAATATTCACAATCTAGTACGAAATATACATATATATATAAAGATTAAATGTTTTAATATTCTCTTATTATATTCTAACAAAAGTTTTAAAAGTGTTGCAAAATAAAGTTATTATATATAAATAAAATTTTCACTTTTAATGAATAGGGTGAGTGAGTGAGAGAATATTAACGTCGCACTGATTAGCAACACGAGGGCTTTTGGCGACGGTCTGCGTAATTTTGAACCATGGTCAAGTGACGCAGACAACACCTGAGCTGGCACCCCCTCTCCTAACTACCACACCAATAGGAGGACGTTTGAGCTCTCGACAGATTTAGCGTGCATCGCTCCCCTACACGGCGGATCTTTAGTGGTACTAGGATCGAACTTATGACATGCTAGCCATGTTCCGATGCCTAGACCACTCAGCCACCGCGGCCGCTTTAATGAGTAGGGGATGACTTTTAGATACTTGTAACTATACAAACTTCATAGAGAACGTAAATGCATTTTGCATACTTATTTATTTCTTCTCAATTTTTTTGTGACTGTAGGAAACCCCGGGGTATGCTTTGTGGAACCCCAGGGTTCCGTAGAACACAGTTTGAACACCACTGCCATAATCTAACTGAACACTAAAAAGAGGAGCGTGTCAGAATCAGTAAAGAAACCCTTAAATGGCTAAATAATGGGCCCCACCATCATTTATAAAATTGTTATGGCTGATGAAACGTAAATACTGTTTCTTGACATTTTAACAAGTCAAGAAACAAAGTATGGGTCTTTGAAGATGATCCCACACCGACAATGGTTAAAAGACAATGAGCAATGAAAAAAGTAATGCATGCCGTTTTCTTCAGAAGTACGGAATTGGTCAAATCCATCAAATTGGAAGGATCAAAGACAATAACAGCAAACTGGTATACTACTAACTGTCTTCCAGAAATAAATTCTCCAAGAAACAAATGTTAGGGGACTAATGCTTCACCATAACAATGCATCTTCCCATTCAGCTGGATTAACAGTTGAGTTTCTTAAATAAAAACTATTTAAAGTGATTGAACATATCTAAAAAAGAACTGACATGTATGTCATTTTCATTCAGAAAAAGATTAATGTGGCTATAAATGCATTTCTTTTATCAATTGCAAGAAATGAATGGTTTGAGGCCTTTAACCTGTGAAAAATTCGTTTACAAAAATGCAATGATGCTGGAGGAGACTACTTTGCACACTCCGAAAATTTTGCAAGAATAACTTTAAAGACCTAAGTGTATCTCAAAAATTTTAGAATGAACCTCGTATATATGGAGAGAGAAAAATTTAACATTTGCACATTAAATAGTAAATACATTTACATCATAATCAACAAAAGCAATGTCAAATCAATGGAAAAGAATTTGAAGTGCATAGAAAGCTTATTTTGGAGCTTCACATCCAAAGAAAAAACAGAACAAGCTTTTCTGAAAAATTGTAAAAATAAACAGTATTTTCAAAGTTCTTATCAGAAACAACAAAGCACTTGACTTTCATCTCCAATATTAAACATTACCCTGTCAAAATTCTTTGTAATCAAATCAAAGATAAATGTGATATTTTTTCTTAAGTCCAATAAAACATGCAAACATAAACACAATGTATACATACAGGGC
>BMAO01024569.1:0-22771 GCA_019973975.1 Trichonephila clavata
TGGTGGGGAGTTTCGACAGAAAAGATTGCACAAAAACCTTTTCCAAAAAATAATACATATATTTGCCAATTTTCATAGAGATCGGATAATAATTAAATTAATTTGAAATATTCGTTGTTTTAATGAAAATATTTCTTGATGAAACAAATTATGAAACTTATTAGTAATTCTAATCAGTAATAAAAAAAATATGTGTATATCATAATATTAATTGCAGCAGTGTTATATGTTGCAATAACATATAAAGGGTAGGTAATTTTTCATAAATCAAGTTATCTTGGCTGCATTAAGATATAAAGATTGAAAAAGTTTATTTTAATTATGAAAAAAACAAAAACAAGTACGTTTCCAAATATGTTTGTTGTACTTGTCTCTAATAAACTAATGTAAAATACTTAATGATGCTTCAAGTTTTACTTTTATTATAAAGAGGTAACTGTAAATTCAAATAAATAATAGGAAATAGTTATTGAACCTCAAAAATAATTCCATATTATTAGAAGAATGCATTTTAATTTATGAAGTGTTAACTGCATTTTTGCGAGGGAATTCTATAAATATAAGACTCACTCTTAAACATATATATAAATCTTTAAGATGATTGAGTCGTAGCTTTCTAGCATTTTTCATTAGTTATTACTTTAAAATAACGGCTTAAAAACTATGAGCGTTGTATTTAACTAATATTATGTTAGAAATAAACTTAAAGCACCTGGAAGAATTCTTGAATAGCACTTGTTATTTCTCTATGTAAGCGCTTTACCTTCTTACAATGTTTAAATTTTTATACTGAACCTTGTAAAGGACAATACCCTAAAGAAAAGTTTCTGCTATTTAAAGTCACTTAACTAAAATGGATGAACATTTTTAAAGAGAACAAAAAGAAAGAGAAAAAAAAGAAAGAATGCACCTGAAAATTTACTTTCGACTATTTGTTTCTGGAGAAATCCATTACCGGAAACTTTGGGACTAAACAACTCCGTTGACTAGAAATAAAGGACCACCGCCTTCAGTAACATGCTTCAGACTTCGTTTCAGTTGAAAGGATTTTTATCTTTTAAAAAAGAAATTGAATAAAGAAAGAAACTTGAATGAGATTTCGACTGTGATAAAGACAGAGAAATCAATACATGACAAACGCACATTTCATTCGAAACATGCTCAACGTTAGCGTTTATTTTCTGCATTTGCTTAATTCTTTCACCGAAATAGATGTTAGGGTTACTTAAAATGAATGTAAGGATTTTGGTGGCTTACTCATTTAATGGTGGAAAGAAAGAAATGCAATTGCTTCACAATTAAAAAAACCAGGAAAAGCAATTTATGCATAATATACTTATTTTTCTCTTGTTTATTTACAACTTAATGTTTTTTCAAATAAATGGACTTACAACTTTTCTGTACAGTGTTATTCGTGACGTTTAATAATTTCACAATTGGTAAATAGCATTGGATTTACATTTTTTTTACAGCATAAAATCATGAAACGCACATATGTGTATCATACTCAATTCCTCCTCCCCCAGAAATATATTTGTGTAGACCCTTATACAAATATTCTCAATGAATAGCTGAATATTTGAAAAAAAATGATTTGATATTAACGTTACACCAGAAAGCAGCGCAATGGCAGATTGCGACGTGCGTCGCACATTTGAACCATGATCAAATGACGAGGATGACACTTGAACTGGCACCCTCTCTCTATCTAAACATCTTCAGTTCCTCTACAAGACGAGATTTCTGTGATATTTGGTGCGAACTCGTGACATTACGTGACCGTGACCATACTTTTTGAGAACATTAGGGGAAGGAGCAATATGTGCTGATTGCGATGCTAATTAATACAAATGGCTAAAAATTGTCAAATGCATATCTAATATTATTATAGATAAAGGCTATCTCTCTCTTACCAGATTAAAACAAAATGTTAATATACTGTGCTCGTGTTTTTCAAAATAAAGTAATACAATGGACTCGATTCATCTGACGTCACAGTCACATGATGGTGAGTTAAGCAAGTATCCACGTGTTTCATTCGTGTTTGATTCGACTGAGTATTTAGTTGGCATTTTCGGATTTGCATCTACTATCATGTAACAAAAAGAAATCCTTTCTTTCCTAGAACTTAAAAAAAACAAAGAATTATATTTTTGTATGCATTACTGTTAGCTTTACTGATTAACGCATTATTGACAGCTTTATATAAATATATATATATATATTTTAAAATTTATCATTAATATCTCTAATTTTATTGCAAAAAGTAAATTCGTAAATTCTCGGTTTAATTACTATGAGACAATATAATTAAAATATCTGAATATCATGCATGATTTGAAATAACCATAGTAAAATTTTTAAGTATTTTCTAAAACATGTCTTTAACATTCAAATCAATAACTGTAAGTTGAAGATTTTACAAATATTGTGTTAGAAAATACTTTTAATCTAACGAAATTATATACCGCTCAATTCAGTGCTGCAACACGCATACTATTGCTTCTCATGTTTATCATAAAACCTTTTTAACAGGGAGAATTTTATATTACGGTACAATCAGCATTCTACATTCTTATTACACTCCCTTTTTTGTTATGAATGTGTTTAAAAGTTTGAAGACATTTAGTGCTATATACATATACCTTACTGCATTGACTGATTATACTAAGGTTTATAACTATTTGTATATAAATTTCTGGATTATATTTGTGTACTAGCTGGTATAACCATTCTTTTCACGGGGGAATTGAAAAATAAAATAAAACAAAACAGAATGAAGGATATAGAAGTTTTTCATGAGTTAATTTTACGGGCATTGCTAATTATGTATGTCTCTATTGAACACAAAAACATGTTTGATAAATTTTAAATCTGTAGATCTAATAGCTGATAAAAATGATTTTTTTAAACTTATAACGTCCGGGGTTATCTTGTAGGTCGGTTTTCAAAAACACCTTCCTCAGATGATCTCTGCTCAACAAAAGCAGCAAATTGTTACAAATTTTGCGCAATGAAGACTTAAAATAGTGTAAATGTATACCCAGATATGTAATGCGTTAAACTGATTTTTTCTGTTGTATTTATTTTTGGTAAAATTGTAATATTATATCATTTTTAAATTCGGCAACATTGCATATACTATTTTCAGTTTTGGCGACTAATTCCAAAAACCATTACCAGATTTGGTGACTAATTCCGAAATTAGCTACTGAAAGATTAAGATGTAACCTTAAAAAAGAATACAGTTGTGGTTAATACAAATAAAACAAACAAAAAAGTGTTATTAATGTGAGAAGGCGGGGGAGTGAATGAGCAAACAAATTCATACCATAATATAAATATTTTCTGAAAAATGAAATAAAAAAAGATTCATGCATGTGAAAAAAAATCATTTATGTTCTAACTGCTAAATATTTTTAATTTTTATAAAGCAATATGTTTAGAAATCATGATACGAATTACAATTATAGCAATAGGTTTAAAAGGTCATAATACGATTCACACTTAATATTGTCATGTTTTTATTAATTCATTTTTTGCATGTCTGTCTGGATGGAATTTTGTAATTGATTTTGAACTGACTTCCTGATGAGCTAGAGATTTGAAATTCGGACCATAGCTCAGACTGATGTAGTGTGCAAAAGCAAAATTTATCTGCATTAAATTCCAGAAGCGATAAAAGTATTTATTTTGATATAAGGATCAATTTGTTGCTACCAAACGTGCAAAGAAAAAAATGTGCATAAAAAAAGATCATAGAAATAATTTATCAATTTTATTGTTCTTATGGTTCACTATTTTGGCGATAATGTCTTACACATAAAATAAATATATGTATTACGTTGCGGGCTTTTTTGTACATAACTCTAAGGTTTATGTAGCTCACGCCACAATAGATTGCAAATGGAGGATTTTTTCCCTATTTATTTAACATTAATCGTTATGTTTTTGACGCTTCAAACAATATCTTTTTAAATTATAGCGCATATGTGTTATTCTGAAGTATAAGCTATATTATTGTAAGCTTTCATTAAAATCCATTAAGTTGTTTTTGCGTCAAAGGGTAACAGACAATCATGCATACAAACTTTCATGTTTATAGTATTAGTAAGAATTAGTTAAATTAATAGTAAAATAAGCAATTTCAGAAATCATACTACGTGAAAAAATGTTGAATGGCTTTTCCTTAATAGTTCTGAAGCACACAGATAGAAATCAAACAATTTCAAAAACACAGGAAATTAAGTGTAGTTTTGCCACAGCTACAACTGATTATTTAACCAAGTAATTGATTTCTAATCAGAGAGCCATTAAATATAATTATATAATGAATGTGGTTATAAATAAAGAATGTAATCCAAAAGAATGAAATTAAATAAAGAAAGTAATTCTGACGAATGATATAATTGCAATTTTTTTTCATTGAATTATTTCAGACCCAGGAAAGGAGAATGTACATTTTTTAAAAGAATAGTTTTATGCATATAAAAAACAAAAAAAAAAGAAACATTTTCAAAATCCCAAAATTCTATAACCATTTTAAAGGAATCCGCTTCAGCTCACAGCAAACAACTTACGAGACAAGAGAGCATAAAACAGGGAAATTTCAACAATATTTCATCACTCAAAGCTAACCTCTGTCCTTCTGATTTCTAAACGGAATCATGAGCAGAGTGTGACCTTCGCTGATTCTCTCGCTCAAGCGCAATGCACTTAAAATCTTGCGAACGTTTGTTTGAAGTTTTTATTACTTTTGATGGCTTAATTAAATTGAAGTTTCGAAATTTACACATCGTTTACAAACAACGGTAATTTTTTAACAAAAAATTGTAGCAAAAATACTGCTTAAATAAATTCTCGCAAAAATTGTATTAGACGAAAAATACAAATCTTTTTTTAAATCCGCTATTCTTGAGCAATTTTTTCAATTTTCATGTAGATTGTGGGTAATATTTGTCTACACTTGGAAAAGAAAGTTATACGTGGTTATCTTAATAAATGACGAAATTATTAAATGTTCAATTAAAAATTTTAGTATTTTTGAAAAAAAGTTTAAAAAAAAAAGTTTTTACAATTATATTTTTAAATGTTTGATTCTAAAAAAGAAAAGTATGAACTTTTTTAGTGTAGTATATCAATTCAATAAAGGGAAAAGAAATTCCTACAGAACAATTTAGAAATCATTATCAAAAAAACGCATCCATTTTAACTCATTTAAAAATACCGTAAAAAATACAAATATTATTATACTATAATATATATATATATATATATACCGAATAGTGTGTAGTGAAATTTATGATCTTTCCGATTTTATAATTATTTTCTGACTGAAATTGATAGAAACACAATTATATCGTTATTTTAAAAACGAGGAAAAAGTCAGAACTTCACTCCCCTGAAATGAAAAACACACTGAGAGGAATAAACAACATACAGGGGTAAAACAATTCAACGCTTTTAAGGTTTTTAACTAATATCTTTTTAACTAACTGCAATATCGGAATAAATATACCCTATACGTTATTATGATGTATAAGATATATTATTGCAAAGTTTCATTACAATCCATTAAGTTGTTTTTGCGTGAAAGAGTAACAAACATCCATACAGACTTTCACTTTTATAATATTAGTAATTATATATATATATATATATATGCATCATCCACTATAGAAACAAAAATCATTAGAACACTTAAGATAAATGAAACATAAAAAAAAGGTTTTCATATTAAATAAATGTGGATGCTGCAGTTTTATATAAATTGCAGTATTGCTGTAAAATAAATTATATAAAAGTGGGGTTTAAGAATTTATCAGACCAGCCAATCTTCCCTTTTTCTGTTTATGATACTGAACGATATATATATTACTTAGAGCAAATAAAATTAATTATATTTAGTATAAAATATTACTCGGTGTCTTAAGAGTTAGTTTACAGATGAGTAATTTCAATCAGAACCACACTTTTTTAATTGATTCTCGGAACTATAGAAAGTTTTAGTATGAAACTTAATGTTTTCTATATTTATAAATTTAATCGGAAAGTCGAAGATATTTATTCATTGGTTAAAGAAACAAATTGTAATCAAAATATTTTGACATTTCCATCCCACTCACGATCATAGTAAATCAGATTTGTGACTGCAACATTTAATGCATATTTTAATGTTACAAAAGCTCCAAAAAGAATTATTTCTATTTAAGCAGATAAGATACTCTTGAACAGAGAATTTGGATTAAATGTATGATACTACTGAATTCGTCATCTTTTGATCGTATAAAATCTTTAAAAAAGAGTAAACTATCCATATTTTTGATATTCAGTAATTAAACTTTATGTTCGAAGCTTTTCTTAACTCATGCAATCGTAAATGTCGAGTATTTCATTTTAAATTCTTGAATCCTCAAATCATGTTCCAAAACTTAAAAAAATAATGCTCAAAGAATTTTAAAAAATTCCGCATAAAGTCATCTAAAAAAAACTAATACTATAAAAACTTTGACATTTAAAAGCATTCGGAAGAAATTACCTTCATTTAAAAACATTTAAAATTCAAAATAATTAGAGCAGTGATAGAAAAGAAAGAATAATTTTATTTTTAAAAGATAAAATCAAATGATTTTTTCTGCATAAGACTTAAAATATTCTTATCTGTTTCGTAATAAGTATCTCCACCAAAATATTGTCATTTAGCGCTTTGTTTTATTTCAAAAAAACATTTTATAGAAAATGGGATTTAAAGTTTTAAATATTTCCGAAACTAAACTTTCAAAATAAAATATAACTCCACAATTGAACATGAATCCGATACGAACAACTTTTCTTTGTTACTAAAGTATAAATTTTTTCATTATAAATTCCTGTAAATCTAATTAATCTGAAAAAACAAAAAAAATCATTTAGTCAAATTATTTTGTTCAAAACACAGTTACATTTTGCATCCACTTAAATTTTATGCCACAGTCGTCGCCATTATATCTACCCAGAAACATTTTTCTTCGTTTAAAAACCTGAAACGCTTCCATTTCATTTCTTTCCGCATCTTTTTCTTTATTTTACTTCTCATTTTATTATGAGTGGTAAAGAGAAATGGCGAGAACTGAAATGTGTCGCATTCCAAACTGATTTATTTATTCGGTCTTTAGCAAAGAAACAGGACCCCGAAAGTCTAGAAAGTGAATAATAAATGATGCAGACTCCGCTCGTGAAATTGATTCAAAATGCATTTTCTCCTTAGAGGAAATGTATTTATTTTTAGAAAGATATTAGTATTTCTTTCACTTTACTTTCTATTTGTTAAAGCAAAACCAATTTATCTGGAAAGAAATAATATAAATCAGGAATTTATCAAATCGAAAAATGATTCCAGCTATTCTCCATGCATTTTTCTGATTTTTATTTGACTTTAAAAATAATTCTATAACTTAGAAAACAACAATACATACGAACTGAGTTGTAAATTTAGTAATTAAAAACAAAATTTCAAATTAAATTTATTTTAATTTTACAATTAATATTTTAGATTTAAGTTTATTTTAATCGTCAGCTACACCTCCCACTTAGTAACCTTTGGATTTCAACTTTCACCATTTTTAATCAAGGTATATCCTTATTTAAAAACCTTATGCAACTTAAATTATTGGTAGTTCACAGGAAGGCAATATGGACCAAAATGTATTATAAAATTTGCAAGTTTTATTAATGTTAAAATGTTAATATTTTTAAAAAAATAATATAGATCTATACGTTATATAAAACCTTGAACTTGCTTAACTTCATACTCGTTATGCCTAAAATTATATTCTTTGTAATTCTTATACATTCTTGACTATTATATACCGGATGTCCATAATTAAACGAACCTATTTCAAAATTGTGTACAGACGAAACTATTGTTCAGAAAGTTGTAAAGTTCTGTGTACGACATAAAGAAGGAATGGGAATTTGCTTGAGCGAATGAAAAAAATTAGTTCAAAATTTCACCACAAGAGGGAGTTTTTAATGGAGATCATATTTAGCATACATTAATACTTAGCATACATTTATAACAGTTTACAAATGTTGTTACAACAATAAATGCTCAACATGATGAACATCATTTTCAGCTACTATTTAAAATCGTAAGATAGCATGTTCCACCGTTTAGCGCAGTGTGTTCTGGGAAATGTTAAGAACATGTCGTGAAATACTGTTTTTGAGATCATGTAAATTTCTTGGTTGATCACAACTTACCAGCTGTTTTAAATGGCCCCAAAGCCAAAAGTCGCATGGATTGAGGTCAGGTGATCGGGGAGGCCACAGATGACGAAAGTCGCTGCTGATCTCACGTTCTTCTGTGAAGTGATCTTTGAGAACGTCCTTAACACAACGTGTAATGTGTGGAGGAGCTCCATCTTGCATAAAAATTATGCATGAAAGGCACTGACGTGCTTGCAGAATCGGAATAATTTTATTCCGTAATAACGATGCATATCGCTGTCCAGTGACAGAACATGTTACTGGACCTCCAGCACCTAATTCCTCGAAAAAATACGGGCCAAGAATAAAAGACGCGGAAAACCCACACCACACCGTTACTTTTGGTGAGTGTAGAGCAACTTGTAAGGTGGAATGCGAATTGTCTGTTTCCCAAATTCGGCAGTTGTGAGTATTCACCGAACCGTCCAAACGAAAGTGTGCTTCGTCTGTCCAGAGGATATTCCAGGCCATTCTGGATAAACTTCCAAACGAGCAAGAAACTGCAGTGAAAACAAATGTCGAGTCTCGAAATCATGTGGAAGCTATTCCTGCACAATTTGTACCTTGTATAGATAGTAACGGAGGATGTTTTGTATGATCTTCTGGACAGTTGAACGAGGCAGATCCAATGCTTCTGTCACACGGCAATCATTTGTACGAGCTTGCACGTTGGATGCTTTGTCCTCTTCCACCTGAAGGGCAACTTTCTCTATTGCTTCCGCAGAACCAGGTTTTCTTCCTCTTCCAGAACGAACATTCAACGATCATGTTTCTTCAAATTTGGTTACCATCAATCGAAGATTTTTAGTAGTCAATGGACCTTTTCGTGTCCCCTTTAAAGTCCGAAATTTCCATAGAGCAACTATTGCGGAATTATCGCTTTGATAGAATAACTTTACTAACAACGCTCGATCTGGTAAACGTAATGACATTCTGATTAGCAAAACCGAGCACACTGAAAATAAACTAATCTCCCGTGAAAGTTTATTGCTCTTACTATAACAGTTGCTGTGTGACGCCGAAAAATTGTGCATATTTTCGTCTTCCTTCGTGTAAATCCTTTGAAAATTAGTCATCGAAGAAGTTTAACTAAAGTTTGCATTTCATTTTAGAGATTATGTTTTTTAATGAGTATCATATATTGTGTTACCGCGTCCTGTGGATAAAAAAGTGGTAAAATACAAATAGAAAACCAGTAATAAACGTGGCCTTCATTCAAAAGCGAAAAGCCTTCATTCATTGGCGAAATTTTGAACTAATTTTTTTTATTCGCTCAAACAAATTCCCATCCTTTCTTTATGTCGTACACATAATTTTACAACTTTCTGAACAATAGTTTCGTTTGTAGACAATTTTAAAGTAGTGTCGTTTAATTATGGCCACCCGGTATTCCTTTTAACTTTTCTTAGCTTCACAAACATCCTCAAACATGCATTTTAAAATAATTGAACTTTCTATATGGTCAGAAGGACCATTAGAAATTTATACGTATACACTACAGTTAGAATAAAATATTTTATCAACAAGTATTTTAATAAACTGTTCCATAGATTTCTACGTAAAGAAATAAAGTAAAAAAAAAAAGAACAAACATTCTCCGTCAAATATGATGAATCTGTTAGTTATTTATATATATGTATCAAAACTGGAAAATAACATGATTTTAAATGAAATTTGACTTTGCTTATTTTTTTTTATTTGTTTCATAACTCAATAGTCTGTTTTGTTTCTGTCTTTTTTTCAAAAAATAGATCCAATTATTCAGCTGCGTAAGGCTTCTGTGCCATTATACCTATTATTTTCCGCATTATATCTATATATTCAAGTTGATAATTTCCCCCATTCACGAGGCCCTAGCAAAGTTACCTTTCATCCAACACAGTGAAAACAAAAACATCCCTACCAAATTACAAAAACCATACTTTCTTTCATGGAAAATAAACCATAATTTGATTATAGAAATTTGACTGTATCGTAATGATAATTAATTGCAAAAGCACCCTACGTGTTAAATTACGTATCAAACTAAGAAAAATATTCCAAACAATGTATATTACTGAAGCAAGAGAGAGAGTCGCCAGTACGCTGTTTTGAATGGAGATCAGTATCCAGACTTTCACAAAATTATGAGTTTAAAGCACATTATATGTATAAAAATACCAAAACATTCACTAAACTTTGCTGAATATTAGATGCACATGTAGAGTTATTTTTTTTTTCATTTATTATATATTGTGTTCACTAATGGTAAAAAAATTTAAGGAAATAAATATTCCAAATATAGCTAAGTTTTAAAAAAAAATATATTATTCGGTACGGGTAATTACATTGAACTTACAGACTTTAATTCTTTTTTCATGTTCCTCATGTTTTAGGTTTCATGCTTAGAATAATAGCAGTACCATATCGGTAGTCAAATATTTACAAAAATTGACAAAAATAGGGAAATTGCTCTATTCATCAAACTTATTTTTAAGGTGCATTAGTAAAAAAAAAGAAAAAAAAAACGATTTTCCCCTTAAACTTAGGAGCTAGGTAGAGATTTCTAGGAATTCAAAATAAATATATAATTACTTAAATATAAGTACATTTGATATGCGATATAAAATATCTATCCAGAATGTCTAAGAAATATACAGATATATTTCCTTTATTTCATTCATTGAAGAAAATGTTTGAATGTCATTTTAAATATTAAGAATATTTTTTTCTCTTCTATTAATGAAACATTTAAAGAAATCCAATAATCAATGAAAACTTCTCAGCATTTCCCAGGATTATGTAAATTAAATCTGAACATTTATTATTTTTCATTTCAGTTTCTTTAAGACACTGACTTTCTTAACATGCGGATTGGTATTTAGGGCTTTGAAAGTTTTTTTAATGATATAATGATTTTTCTTATGTGAGTCAGTTCGAAAGATAGTATTTAACTATATATATATATATATATATTACATTTTACACTATTTATGTACAATAATATACAAAATAATATTTAAGTAAATTAAAAATTATCAGAAAGATAAGAATGTATATAGTCTATTAAATAAAATATTTGCTAAAAATTAATTAAAATGATAAAAATAGTAATCAAGAAAGTAATTAACATCAAGCGCTTCAAAACAATAATTACCTAAATAAAACTTCAGATGTATTTAACAGGTTTTTATTCAGATTTTAATCAATTGAATTCATTTGCAAAAAAAAAAAGAAAAAAAAGTGTAGCTTTTTTTTTTATAATTAAAATTGTAAAATTCCGGGTGACTTGTTCTCAATATACATAATACAAATATAGGTTTCTGTTTATACGAAGTATATATATGCATATATATATATATATATATATATATATATATATATATATATATTTACTGGTGTCCAAAAGTTAAGCATAATTCATAATTATGTGAATAGAGAAGGAACTGTAAATCAGAATGGCGGGAAACGTGATATGCGAGAGTAAAATGGTTATAAAATAATGAAGCATATCAAAAGAATGATAATAATAAATTTTATTATCCAAAGTAGCAGTTTGAAAGAAAACTGAGCATAGCAAGGATTCATACTTTAAAGAAAAAATTAAAGAAAACAATAAATAAAATTTTGATGTTGCATTTTAATAAGGCGTGTGGTCACCTCTGACAGCCAGTCACGCTGCACACCGATTTACCATACTTTCTATGATATGATGAATGAGTTGTGGGCTCAAAAAATTCCTAGCTTCTTGGAGAGGTATTTTCAGTTCTGTAACAGAGCTTGGTGGGTGCGAAAGGTCTGCAATTTGTCTCCCGAGCATATCCCATACATGCTCGATAGGATTTAAATCAGGGAAGTTTGCAGCAGGTCACGACAAGCGCTGGATGTTTTTCGTTTCAAGGAAGTTATCAATCAGCACCGCTTGGTGACATGGCACATTATCATCCATGAATATGAAGTCAGGACCGACAGCACCCACCTCGAAACAAGCGAACATAAGGCTCAAGAACTTCGTCTCTGTATCTTTGAGCAGTCACAGACCCCGTGAAAATGAAATGGAGGTCCGTGCGGCCGTCCATCATGATGCCTGCCCATACCATTACTCCCCTTGATGGAAAATGATGTCTTTCCGTTATGTTTCTTGGTTCAAAACGTATTCCACGTTCTCTCCTATCGTTACCCACCGAGAATCACTACTTAGAATAAACCGGGACTCGTCACTGAACATCACATTGGCCCACTCTCCCACACTCCAATATTGATATTTCAAACTCCAGTTCAAATGAGGGCTTTTATTCTCAGACGTGAAAGGAATGCAAACGGCTGATCTTCTGGCATACGGGCCAGCATGATTGAGTCTGCTGTAAACAGTTTGTCTCGAAATTCGTGTTCCTGTGGCGACTGTGAGCGCCGAACCCAGTCCTCTGGCAGTACTGCCCCTCTGACGCCGCGCACTTATTACCAGATATCGGTCTTGGCGAGGGGTTCTGACTCTTGGTCGACCTGATACTGGTTGTCGGGTAACATTTCCTGTTCTTTGAAACCTCTGCTTCAGCCTTGAGATCACAGACTGTTCCACATTCAGAATTCGAGACTTTTCGATTTGTAATCGTGAGGATTCCATCATTCCAATGGTTCTTCCTTTCGTAAACATGTCCAATTGGCGTCTTTGTGCCATCATTCACCTTGTTTGATGGTTAACAACATTCCTTCGCACAACAGTTGCACGAAACTTGTCTGAATTGCCTATGCTGCGTGAATGGGTTTCTCCGCGTTCCGACATGCCCCGGAGTTTCGCGCAGGACGTAGTCGACTGAAAAGTTTTGCATAAACCCAATGTTCCTTCTTCACCCAATTAATATCCGCAAGAAATCTGGAATAGTTTTACGAATATGTACTCCATGTTTTTCGCATTTTTCGATTTATGCTTAACTTTATGCTTAACATATGTATACTATGTGGTATGTCTACACATAACATCATTTAACATCATCGAAAAAAATTATTTATTTAATTTTCATTTAAAACTTGATGCGAGATATTTAAGAAATATTATAGATATAAGCTATTTACCAGAAGTTCAGACACTTTAAAATTCTGAATAATTTTACAAAAAAATTTAAAATGTGTTCGATTTAAAAACAATTTGCACTGTTTCATATTTTAATGTATAACATTTTCATTCTGAAATGTTCTTTTGATAAAAAATAATCATATTAAAAGCACTCAATGCTTGGAAATAGAATGGTATTTTGGCTATACTTGAATGTTTTCTTCAATTTCACATACATAGTCCTACACTATACTTTTTGTTTCCTAGTTCATAAATAATCATGTGATTATCAAAACAAAAAGAATTTATTACGAGAATAAGTGCATAATAACTTCGATACTACAATTAAATCATGTATACACGTCTGATCAAAATTGCGTTTTAGGTACTGACTAGTAAACAAGGAATACCCTATAAAATGTTTATATCATCTAACAGGGTTAATTCGGGATAAAAAGCTGTTTACCGAAGTAACTTAAAACACTTATAGTATGTTTAATTTATAAATGTAATATATGTTAAACATATAGTATTGAGTCTTGCAGCTACTGGTTAATTTTCACTACGATTAATGCACTACACATTATAAATTCTAATTAATTTGTTCATTCTTTTTATGGATTGTTTTTTGCTTTACACAGTATAGTTGCCATTTCACGTTTTGAAAAACTTTCTGAAAGCTAAACGAGTATGTTTTGAATAATCTAAGCAGGTACGTTAAACAAAATGCACCCCCCCCCCTTTGAAACTTGTGATACTTGATAATTTGAAGTAAGCGTTTATAAATTCTTTTAAGTATCTTAGACATTATTCTAATTAAAATAAATTGCTTTTTAGCCATTCTTAAAAAGGTTTTTAAAAACAAAATTGTTGGCATTTTCATCTAGAATTTTTAAAGCCTTAACATACGGGGGGGGGGAAAACCCGGGTTATAAGGTTTTAAGTATTCTTAATAAAGTTTTTTTTCTTTTTTAGCATATAGAACACAACTTTGTGTAAGATAAACTATTTCATTAATTGAATTATTATGATTTTAAACGTAAAATTTTCTCGGTAAAATGTTTACAATTGTTTTCATTTATGCTTTTGAATGTTGAGTGTTAAAGTCTGAATGTATGTTTAAAAGAATGAATTGTAATAGTATTCTAGCTACACTTCTTGTGAACTACACGACTCAACACTGAGCTTAATGTTATAATCAAGCCAATATTGGCTACTTGATTTCCAAAAACCAATTATTTGATCTGAGAGGTTATATTATTTTTAAAACGAGCGTCTGAAAATTATTTGAATGGCACTAAATATATTACAAAATGACTTTTCGAAAAAATTTAGGCCTTGCTGACGATGCTTACAACACTAAAAGTATTTAATTTGCTTTATATCATTATGCTGGTAAATAAATAATAACGAGTAACATGTACAATGGCATCCTCGCCTTCTTTCTGATGAGGCTTATATGCTTGTATCCGATTTATATTGATAGATTAAGCCTATTCTTAAGAGAATAAACTAATTCAAAATTTCCATAACTACTAACTAGGCTAAAAGAACATTCATTGTGTTGGGAGTTCTACCAGATAAATAAGTTTCAAATAAATACAGCACACAATTTATCAATAATACAATTTTTTTTAAAACAGAGAAGTGCCAGAAGTGAGAGTACCCTCTATTTTTTAACGCTTTATAAGGAGAGTCTGGTGATTATATATAGTATCTTTCAAATTATTGTTGTCAATGTTCTGTATAATTTCTTTCATTGATATACATCTATAAAAATTAGACTATTGGACACCACTAAATTGTTTGACTTTAAATGTGAACTTAAAAGCTTTCATATGCAAACAGTTTTAATACCACACATCAATTTTGAAAAAAATTACCTAAAACATTGAAAAAAATCTAATTGGATTAAAAATATTCCAAATGTTTATCTATAACTTGAACATGCAATTAATTGAGATACGCAATAAATTCACATTAAGAACTGACCCAAGCATCTTGAAATTTAGATGCATAAATTTGGTAAATTGTAAGATGCAAGGAATTTAGAAGAAAGAAAATTAGCAGATAATATTTTCATAAATAAAATGATGTTTGTCTTCCACTTTAAATAATTCAAACAAAAAATGAATAGCATAATTTTTCTTTACATGCTTCATTTTCTTTCTTTACCGTCCGATATTACCACTGCAAAATTTTACAATACTATAGCAATGGTATAATTTATACATATTTCAACATTATTTTTAATAGCATTATTAACGTTCATTTTTGCATTGCTAAAATGATTCTATTGTTCAAAAATTTATTAAAACGAGTTAGTGTAAATGAACAAGAAAACAAGTGACTTGAAGATATTGTTGTTCTTTAATCACAGAACATTAAAATAATAATTAAGAAAGAAGAAATATAAAAAAGTAACTTTTTTTATTTAAAAAAAAACTGTGATATGACTGTAGTTTTTTTTTTCTTTTTCAAATTCATTGATATGGTATTATAAACGGATCCAAAAAGTACAGAAATGGTAGAAAAATATATAGCAATAAATTTTTAACGTTTACTGTTTAATGACTTCGAAGAAAAAAATGGAGAACATGCCTAAGGAAAAAAATTCTATTGGTCATAGAATAAAAAATGTTTTGCTGCATTGTTTTTAAAACCAAGATGAATCTTCTACTAGCTTCAATACTCACGAAAACACATAAATAATATTGAAAGTATTCTTGTACATCGTTTAATTATGTACGGTGATTATTTTCTTAAGTATTTAATGGTGCCAAATAAAATTGTGAGTGTTGGGCAAGAGCTACAAGCTTTTGGCATGATTATTGGTTTTTGAATAAGGCATTTTTTTTCCTGATCATAATATGTTGAGAAGCTGTCTTACTCTGTGATGAGTGAAAAGGAGAAAAAAATATACCAATTTGAAAACAACTTCAGCTCGCACAACGTTCTTAAAATTTTGGAAAGTTGGAATTTTACAAAATCGTCAATACGCTGTTATTATAAATGTAATGTTTGGAATATGAGAAGCACACAGAAAACAAAGCCTAAAAGTTAAAAATAATTATTAATGCTACGAAATGCTAAAAAATAACTTGCATTTCTTAAGCCTTTTTTATTGAATTTAATTTGTTTAACTTAAATAAACCAAAAAAAGAGCTAACATACTTTTCAAATATTTCTAAGACTACACATAGACCTGTTATAAAGTATAAACTGTACATTTATGCAATTATTCCTTCTAAAAGAAAGGAGATATAAATTTAGAGTTTTGAGAATGTTTCAATATCATTGATCTTGATTAAGTAGTCATTCAGATGATGCTGTTTCTCACTACAACTTTCACCCAGTTTTAGAGATGTTTCCATCACAAGTTCTACGCTTCTATGTGTCATTGGAAGCTCTGTAAATCGGGTTCAAAAATTAAAGGGTCTGTGTATAATAACATTATAATATTGTATATCGATGGCTAAAAACATATTACTGTATTCTGTAGCATCGAAGTAGAATTTGTTGAAATAAAATTTTAAATATTTTTTTCCTTTATATACTTATTCAATTTTCAATTCTCGGCGGAAATTCTCCCAAAATACTAAGGCCTCTTTCTCTAAGAATCATTGTAACTGTTATATTTTCGGACTAGAGAACCAAATATTTGCTCAGTTAATAGTTTTTGTGTATGAAAATTTTGAGGTAGTTATTGCTATGGAATGATGTCTAACAAAAAATGGGTTGTTGGTGAAATTTTTGATTTTACCAATTTTCTCTCAATTGTCTAATTTTACAGAGAGTATTTCCAGATCACATGTAATATAATATTTTTGTTTATTTGTCATTATCGACACTTAGGGGGGTGAATAAACCAACACTTAGGTGGTGAAATAAACCAGCTGCATATCTTCTGAAATTGAGTTTGAATTCATGACAACAGAAAGAACAAGTTGTTGTTATTGGTATTTTTTTTTGTATTTTTCTGCCAATGTAAAAAAATAAGCAAAGCTTTCAAAAACTTTTAAAAAAAATAGTGAATTTTTTTTCGTCAAGAACCAAACTTTTTTCGGTGAAGAGAGAAGGACCACACATGTGTTGGTTTATATGTATCAATACATTTATAGAAACTGAAAACACTGGTTTAAGATAGTTTTCGTTTCTATCAACCACTCTTAACAATTGACTTCGGAAGTATAAGGTGGCAGCAGTAGCATAGTGGCCATGGTTAGAAGTTCTCATGACAAGCGTGTCATGAATTCAAGACCTATTGCCACTAATGCCCTGGAATGCAGAAGATCTGCTGCACGTTAAATCTGTCGTATTTATTTAAAAGTCATCCCATTGAGTCTTTCCATCGCAAGTTTGAAGAGGTGGGTGCCATCTCAGGTGTCGGCCTCTTCATTTGACCGGTTCAAAATGACAAGTTCAATCTCCAGCAGTTATCCTGTTCCTTTACAGTGTGAAGTCAATAAACATTCACTCCTAATTTGCAAACATAAGATGTAAAAGCTGTTTTTTTCAATGCCGATAAGTATACAAATACTTTATTTAAAAAAATAGTGATTCAAGTCATACTTAAAGGAAATTTAGAATAATTAAAAATAAGTCTGCTATTTCCTTTTCGTTTTTTTAAGTATGAGCCAAAACTAATATGTTATAATAGCATAGTTTCTACATTTTTTTAAATAAGAACCCTATTCATTTCTCAAAGCATCCTTCGACCTGCTGTATGACTCTTGCAATCCACCTGCATTAAAAATTTCATATATATTTCAAAATGTTTCAAAAAGTATTGCTATTTTCTTACGAGAGAGTGATTACTTATTAATAAAAATAATTTATTAAGCACAAAAGTAATGTTGTAATACAGAAAAAAATCAACTGTTTTTTTTTATATTTTCTTATAATATATATGAATTTTGTTGTATTTTTTTACGAAGTTAAAGTTAATTAAAATCATTCCATGGAAATCTTGATTTCAATAGCTCTGAATTAATTATAAACTTATTATACATTTATTAAACTAAAATATTCTTTTATATCTATGACAAAAGTTTTACAAATTTTCTGCAACCAAAATTTTAGTAAATCAAACCATTATGGAAAGCAATTACATAAAACATGTGTGGTTAATTATCACATTGTTACGAATTCATTTTATACTAAACACCCAAATAAATTCTTTTAACAAGATCGTTAGCAATAATGAGCTCTGTTTACGCTATCTTGTAACCCATAAATAGCTTTCGAAATGAATTAGTTTGCATAATACATTAAACTAAGAATGAGCATGGAACATAGCTGATAAAATCTTTTCTAGACAATGACAAATGGCTTGTTTAACTAGCGTCGTAAATTTCACCATTTTCGTTTTCTCATTTCTGGAATTGTTGGATAATAATTTTTCATTTGTAAAATATTTGCAGAAAGTAAAATAAATAGTTTTAGCCAATGCTAGAATTTTCTTATGTAAATACAATATCGTTCTTACGCTTCATTTAGATAATAATGTGTGTAATTTGGAGTAGATCATATAAATTTTGGAAATAAATAAATAACATAATTATAATTTAAACACCCTGAATTAAGTGATGTAATATATTTATTTTATTATTTTTTTAAAAATTCGAATAACCCTGAATAATTTAGTTAGTAAAAAGTATTAGAAATAAATGAAAAAAGTACACCTTTAACAAATTATTAAAATTAACTGTCTGAAATGAAAAGAACTATCTAATATAATATATTTGTTCTGTAATTTTCCTGAGAGTCTCAAACACTCTGTTTTTCATTGAAATGGTCAAGTGGTACAGTCCAATTCACCGAACATTACGCCGCACTTTTACAATGGCTATTTTCAGCTAATTGACAAAAGAAAACTGCTCATTATTGCCATTTATATTGAAAATTTGTACACATATCCAGGAAGGGTTTACATGGTTCATGTCTTAACTTCGACGTAGCCCGCGAGTTGGCAAATTATATTAACCTCCTCTTTTTCAAATAATTCTTCGATGTAATTATATATTGATAAACAAACTGTTCAAATGTCTGTTTTGCACCACCTAAACATTTTCCATGAATTATATGTTTATCATATAGCATAGCTTAATATTGCGCAGAATCCATACGTTCTAAGATTTTCTATAATTTACACAATTCTTCATGAGTAAGGACTCCCAAACAGTAACAAATCATCATAATTGAATATTCCCTACAGCTTACATGACATCGAACCTCAAATAGAGTTGTTAGATTTTGGAGTTCCCATCTATGGAGGTTCTATCAGTTGTGCATTTTATTACATGGAAATGTGTCTCATCCTTCCATGTTACGTTTAATAAGATCACTGATATCACTTCTAATTTGTTTGCAAACGCCATAATTTTTTCTGAAGTATTTTACCTTTAGGGCATGTTTAAGTATATAACGGAACAAATGAGCATCCACTTCATTTTGGATTTTTCAAGTAAATCTATTTGGGTGTCCACATTTCTTGCCAATTCCGAATCCACTGCTAATGTGTGAATACAAATGCTTGAACATTTTGTGTTTGTACACTGGCTACCCTACTTTAACTGGTGTATTTGATCAATGCCAGCTAATCAAATGATACGTCTCTCGTAAGAGGTTCACAACATTTGTGGGTGTTTTTATTTAAACAAACTTCCCCAAACACATTCTCGATCTGCCTTATTGTTGTTACTACCATGGCTCATATTCAATTTGAATTATGTTGTCATAATTGAAAATTAAAACATGCCTATGAGATTTTTTGCAAAATTCAATGATACTACCCCTTTATTAAGAACACTATCATACACGTACGTCCATACCCCAATACTAATGATCACATTCATCGGCTGAATCAAACGTGTCATCCAGTGTTTAGATACATAACAAAAACTTTTAAAGTTTTGTGAATGATATTCTCTAAATATGACTCAGAATCCCAAGGCTCCCTACTTATATTTAATAGAGTACATACTTGGAAGATTTAAAGTTACATTATATAAAGTTAAAAAATTCTGACCGGTGCCGATATGTGAAGTGAAATATTGTTAAACAGGTCTTATCAACATGAAGTTAAGAATATTGAGGTATATATCGTGAATATTCTCTTCAAGAATTTGCATCGACATGTTTTTAAGCTTCACTTTTAATTTTTGTTAAAATACGTTATAAGAATATAAGAAACATTTATTAATTTATTATTATTAAAGCTTAAGAAAGACATTTATAGATCAGTAGAATTACTAAACTATTTTTAAATAGTAAATATTTTAACGTAAATGTAATGAACTATACGTAATTTCAAATAAAATAAATTATAAATAATTTGTAAGTAAAATAAATAATTAATAATATACAAATAAAATTATTAATCTGTTTTTTGCTATTAAAGATTAGTTTTCTTACTAATATTTTATGATTTTGGAATAAATGTCTTAAAGTGACAAATAAAGATATTTTACAAAATTTTATATAGAGCCTAAAAACTCTTAAACTTTCAACATTTTTAAATTTTTAAAAAATAATAAAAATATATGATAAGGTGTTAACGTTTCTTAATATATTTTGACGATACTGCCCAAGCTTTTGAAGTTATTAAGAAGAAAAAAAAGTAAAGCAAAAAATGAGACAAGTAAAAAACAAATCGTAGCTGCCACGCCCACTTTTGATAGATGACAGAACATTTTCCAAGCATTTTAATCTTCACTGAATATATTTGGTACAAATCTGCACATAATATTAAAATTGCCTATTGACTAAGTAACACAATAACAACTCAACATTATTATTTTTCCCTTCAGCTGAAACACATACTTAGGAGGAAAATTTCGAATTTGTTTGTCATGTGGTCTCTCGTAGTAATCGTTTCATTATGAATTTTCTTCCGAAAAATGATCGTCTGGTAAAAGACCTTTAAGATATGAAAAGGAAGTGACAAATACTAAAAGAAAATCAGCGTCAAAGTGTAGCATTGTTTTTTTTTAAATTAATCGTCAAACAAAATTTATTCACTAAAAAAATATTAATCATTACACAAAAAAATTCGCAATTGTTAGAAAATAAGGTTTTATTGGTTTCAAAATTGTAGAATAACTAAAGTTTATTATTTTTACAAATGAAAATCGTGCATGTGTTCATTTATGTACCAAAAGGAACTATATATGTGAAGAAATCTACGATAGGTTATTGTCTCATTGACTATTATACTTTTTTAAAATATATGTAATATTCAACATTTTTTTCTGGTTATTGTTTGTCAACAAAAATTTTGCATATCCTTATATGACCTATATTGACTACATACTAAGGATTGCCCTTGCTGTATACATTTGTCATTTACGATCATGGATTTGCCTAAGCCAGTATCTCAGAAACCATAAGACAAAGCCCATGTCTGAAATAGAAGATGTGAGCCTGAGGGCTTTATACATCTATAAAATGTGGATGATGAAATTAATTATTCACATGGCAGTACCAAAATTACGTTGTAAATTAACGGTGTGAGAGTTGAAAGACTTATACGCATATATATATATATAAAAAAAGAAATAAAATATATATATAAAAAAAAAAATATAATATATATATATATGTTGAAATCAGTACTAGATTAGAGCAGACTGTAGAAAAGTCATTAGCATCAATGTAGTGTTTTCCTCTGTAAAGTATAATATTTTACAGAGGCAAACTTCAGGCCCAAATATTATGCTTTTTTGTCCTAAATACTAAAATATGTTATAAAGGAAACACAGATATGGTGAATCTATTGGATAAATTGGAAGTCAGGGAAATGCAACTATTTTTCTACCTGGACATAAACATAGATTTAAATATCAGCTGCACATAAGTGATGCTAATTCAATCACAGTTTTGTGTATTGTTGAAGAAAGGTTATACGGTGCTATATTACCTATTGAAAAAAAGTAGTGCACGTGGGACATATTTCCAAAATCAATTGGGCCGCCTCTTATGCATTTTAAGGCCATTTAAGTAAAAAACAATATTTTCGGTAGAAAAATGATTTGCCAGAAAGGTCCTTTAAAATTTGCTATTATAAGCATATCAGAAACATATTATGTTATAATGTTATCAATCCAAAATTTCAAAATTTCAATAGGATAGGAAAAGTGCTTGGACCATGTATGATTATACAGAGAGGAAAGATGATGAACTGAAGTAATGATTTACCCTTCAAAAACAATTACATCTAGTACAAATATAATGATTGGTGCATGAACGTAAAGTCCAAGTATTCCTTCATAATAATATCTTATTAAGGAAATTAGCCGAAGTAAGAAAGCTACCTTCAAAGATATATCGGACAATGTTGTTGAGAAAATGTTTAGGGTTGAAATCTGAAAAAGCAAATGAATCATTGTCTTGGAAGTATAGCACCGAACTAATTGGATCAGGTATTACTATGACTAAGGTAGTTATATTTATGCCAGAATATATGAATTAATGATGAGAGCAAAAACCGAT